>JAOVYW010002014.1:0-15567 GCA_025775045.1 Hiodon tergisus
ACAAACTCTACATGAATCATTGTGTCACTCTCAGAGAAGAGAAGATATTGAAAGTGAAGTGTCAGAAAGCATATTTTTCACCATCTGGCTGTACTGGGTTTTTATCAGCGGAACCGTATGCAGAAAATGACGGTTATAAAAAGCAGCGTTCACTCTGCTGCAACATTGGGGACGGTGCTCGTGACCACATGACTACAGAAAGTCGTTTATACTTTGGCTGCCCCTGCTCAGCACCATCCATCTTTGGCTCAGTGCCTAAGTGCTGACCGCAAGGGAGCCAGGAAACATCACTCATGCACTTAAGTGGGCAGAGTAAGAGTTTCTGGAGCAAAAGTGCATGTGCGATAGGAAAAGGCTGCTTTTTACTAATGGCCTTGATTCGCTGCCTTATAGATTTAATGGTTCCTTTTAATTAAATTAGATTGAGTTGTAAAACTATGCAGTCACGAAAAAACTGACTCACCGGTTAAGTTTTTAAGGAGCAAGAAAAACAGGGGGCAGAGGATTAATTAAGCTAATGCTCCCAGCAGCTATCAGAACAAGCTTCTACCAGTAAAACAATTCTATTAGCATAATACAGATAACTGACCTTCTCACAAAGCTCAGAACGAGAATGAAATGGTTTTTGGAGCAATTGTAACTATTCATGTCATCGCTTTTTAAATACTGAAAATATCATTTTAAAACCCAAATGTGACAATATTAATGTACAGTGAGTGATTGTTCTGGTTGGCTAGTACAAGTTTGTCTGAAATTTCCATTGAGGTTACTTGTTTTTGTGGTCAGGTCTCTTCAAAGTTACTTTCAATGTATCCGTACTAGATACTGCAATATGTGGTTAGATTGCCCTCTGGTGGGATTTGATGGAAATGGAATGCAGACGGCTGAGTAGTTTTAACATAAGTAAGTAACAAAAGAACTATGTGCGTGAACTACGTTTGTTCTGACATTGCAGACTCCAGAGCTGGAGGGAGAAAGTGCCAGTGAAATCCAGTCACTGAACTGGACCAAGCCACCGCTGACACTGATGATGATGAGGCTAGGATTTACCACAGTGTACCTTATTTTGCTTTGGATTGTTTTGATGTTACCCTAGAAACTGTTTTTTAAACATGTAAGTATGAGCATATCCATGGTTCCCAAGAGAAAATACGATAATAAATAAGATATTTTGTGTCCAGTATTACCAATCAATTATTACTAAATGAATCAGTTTACTTAAAAAACAAAGTATACATTCACATCAAAATCTAATACCAGAAGATGAATTAGTTAAACATCATACCCAGCATACCCAGAGGAGTTACACTAAACATGTAAAGACATACAAACTAGCTGCACTAGAGTTGTACCTTCATACATCTTTATTCCCTTTAATCCTTAAAATGTGTTTACATCTTACATCTTAGAGCAACCCATACATTTTTTACATTATGTAGTTTCAAGATTTTTTCAGCTGATGTAAAAATTTATTCTGTATGCAGGATACATTCTCGTTTTATTATGCTTTATAAAACAGGTATTTTGTGGTATTTCACAATCATATATTGGTAATGTGAGTATAGAGAATATTACTGCATCAACAAGTAGAGTTGTAACATTGCTCGCTACCTAATTTGGTAACTAAATCAAACTAGTTAGAAAAATAAGAAAAAAGAAAACCCTTATACAACACGAAGGCACTTTCTTACAAAAATTAAATACTTCACTGCTCTGCAGGGGCGTCATACGCCAAAATCTTTTGAGCAGCCACTGAGGTTTCAGCTTTCGGTCATGCTACTTGGAACAAATCCATCAAAAGGCCGTCTATCCCTCTTTGTGCAATGATAGTTTTGGCTCCTTCCCCACCTGCCCCCTGCAAATGCTCCTAGTATTTTCCCTTTTCTTATACAAAGAGGAAATAAGCAATTGGCATCATGTGTTTAAAATCTAATTATAAAAGCATGAATTTTCCTGAAAAGAGTTTGCAGCCATTAAGGTAAAAAAGAGAAGAGGCAGATGCCCACGGCTGCTCAGTATAAGAAAATTCATACAGCAACTTGTTACGGTTTAAGGCATATATCCTGAGTCATTTGTTTTCCACTGTTTCAAGAAAAAAACGGAAAAATCCTACTTGAATGGCTTGACAATTTTCATCGAGATGTAGTTCTGCAAAAGGTAAAAACAGGTAAATGGTTTATGACATTACACTCAGCATTAAAAAAAAATCTCAGTTAAATATTATCTGTGGCCAAACAGTACATTTCAGCAATAATTTAATTAAATTTAAATTTCATTTTTTGTTTTGTAATTGACATCGTTAATAGTTATAGGTGTAAGACTATAAGTTCTCAGCCAACTCTGATCTAACTAAATGATTATAGCCACTGATACGTATTGAATGAAAGAGGGGGCACAGAAAACCGTAGACTGACAGGCAGATGCTTGATTCAACAAGCAAATCCCACTGGGAGTCCCCGTCATATTTACATAACATATGGAATGAGAACTTGATCTTACCGGTAACGAGTACAGAAAGATACCGAGGAAGAGGAGCAGAAGGAAGAGAATGAGAATCCCGATGAAGAGCCACTTGAATCTTCTCCACACGATGAATTTCATGGTCTTGCATGGATTTGTGAACCAAAGGAAGGAGGTATCAGGCCGACTTTGGGGAGAGAAAAAGGAAACGTCAGTGTCCGTATTATGTCAGTATTTGATCTGTTTGACCTAGCCGTTGTCCTTGCTAGAAAGGGAGTGAGGAATAGACTTACTTGGGAGGATCCAGTTTTGGGTTCATGTTTGGTTCGTCCCGTCCTTTTGCAGCAGGCCTCTCCCCCACCTCTTTTTCAGTCACTATTTCCAGAGTCATTTCCACCTTCCCCTAAAAAATACACAAACCCGGTACTGGGGATTTTAGAGTGCATTCAGATATAACTTAACAAAAAAAAGAGAGCTATTGCATTTATAGGTAAATTGTTTGACTAGTGATTTTGCCAGTAAAATGGGATAAACGACCCATTTGAGGGCTCTCTTTTTCGGTCTCCAGAAAGATTAACACTCACACTCAGTGTTTTCTTGCCATCTTGCTCAATCATGCAAGGCCACCACCCTCTAACACATTTCTGAGTGAAGAGTGAAGTGGTCATGGGAGTTTTGACCGAGGCAGAACCAGTGGCTCCTGGAATCATATTTAGGCTGCACTTTTCTGGGGTTTTGGCGGGTGGGATTAGATGGTGCATATCCAGTTCGACTGTGCCTGTTAAATAAAGTCACAATTATCTTACAGTATCTTACATTCATGAGCATTGCCATGTCGATTTCACCATTGCGCAAATTTATCACAAAGAAATAGAGCATCCTGCATATTTTCTTGACCTTATAAAATAGTACGATGATGAGCACCTTGAGCACATGCTCAGATTAGTTTAACAGAAGAACTGATCCAGCTAATCGATAACGGATTTCATTAACACAGAAATCAGAAACGTCCCTGGCACTCCAGGATCAGCATACCTACCCCACTATTAGACTGTGTATAAGAACAATATTTTTTTAAAGATGAAAGCTTAAAAGCAGTTAAATGCATATTCCTCACCCAGGTAGTCATCAAGTGAAAATTTGTCATTGTCCCAGATTTGGATAGTTAACTTGGGGGGAGTCCTGAACTCTGTTTTGTCAAGACTCCAGAAGTGCTCCTATTGCAAACAGGATGTTAAAAATAACTAATATTAGCCTATGGACTAGCACAAACATTTTAGGTACATTTTAATCAGCACAATATAGCTTTCTACACAGGATGTGTTTATTAGCCTCACCTTTTGCGATACCAGACATAGCTGTTCAGCAGGCAAGTAGTCAAACGCAAAGACAAATCTCCAGTTGAAATTGCCATCCCCATCTAAGGACCTGTAGTGGACATCAGTCCTTTGCTTGTCACCCTCCATACCCTGCATCCACCTGTGGAGGAATTCATCTTCACTTCTTTAAAGGTATACACACTACCGTGCAGAAAGCTTAAAGACACATTCAGGAGTTGCAGTACATAGATGCCATTACTGAACAAAGTATTTTACTCTTGTGTCCAGAACCACTACTCCACATGCAGCTCTTTTTAAACAACAGAACTTCAAACTTAGCTTATTATAACATAATAAATAAAATAAAAAACCCTACATTACCCTTTGACATAGATGTCACTCATGTTCTCGCCAGTAATGCTGGTTTCATCCAAAATGACATCAGAAGTGTTCCAAACAATGACACGCAGATAGTACCTAATCAAAAGACACCAGTTAAAAAAACAGTATCATGACTTGCATCCAACACCAATGGACTAGCTGAAGCCCTGGTTCTTACTTTTTGGCTTTCCGTGGAGTGATGTCAGAAGGAGGACCAGGTGGGCCCAGACATTTGGGGAATATGTCGACCCACATTTGAACCTTTCCCTGCAAATGGAAGCAGCAACATGGGACATTATTCACCAGAAAAAGGGGCAGGGCTAAGAGACAGTGCAGTTAGAGAAGTAAGAATCCTAACCTGAGAAAGTGTGGGCTGGAAGTTGCTGTACAGGGTCCTGGTCTCCACGTGTTCTGGAACCAAGCCATGCCTTCTCAGCACATGCAAAGCAATCCGCTCACTTGGTGGGCCCATGTGCTGATGAATTTTCTTGTTGGCCTCTGTTCGCCAGTGGAAAGAGTCAATAGCCTTAGATTCCACATTTTTAAATGTTGCCTTTATTAACCTATTTATATGTAATATTAAATGCATTCATAGACTTCCTCCCCCACATTATTGCTTGCAAAGGAAAAGGTTTTAATTTTTTTTGCTTTTTCAAAACTGATGCAATAACATCAATGATAATAATAATCCGTGGCTGAATAATAGCACATATCTCTGTATTTTCCACTGTCGAACAATGCCGCTAGTTTAAGCTTACCAAAGTCCCCCAAGCTGTAGTCCTTCCTACAGAAGGACAACATGCTACCATCCTGGGCAATGCTCGGGGGTGGAATGCCTCTCAGCCTGGCAAGATTCTGCAAGATTTCAGATGGTTTGAGCTGGTCTCGCCATCTGTTGATTCCGGAGCTGTTTGGAGACGTGAATAAACAAGATTGAAACCTTCTAGCCAATTCCAAACCTTGGTGAAAGTACCGACTAGAATGAATTAAGGGAGCTTTTAGCAAGCACTGAAGCATCATTAAACACTAGTGTTTTAAGTTAAAGTCTTATAAGCACATATCACAGTAAGAGTGATAGTCAACAGTAGGTTAACCAGAGCCTTACATGCAGTATGTCTGCGGCAACCCACAACATGATCCAAATCGAGAGAGGAATCGGTTTTCTAGATCAATCACCGTCTCTCCGACTTTCTCATCACGGCTGAGCAAATCATAATCATAGATCGCAATTTTCAGGTCTTTGTCTTGGGGAAGCAGGCATGACACCTCAAACATTCTATATAGAGAAAAAGGATGAGATATTTATAGTTATACACCATGACAACTATATTTCCTGTTGAGTTACTTTATATTAGGTTGTAGCTTACCTCCCATAAACTGGGTTTAAGGTATTTGGCTTGTAGTGATCTCGATCATCGATTGTTTTCTTTCCCAAAGAAATCTTTATGTAAGGATCGCACTACAAAAGAATACCTTTATTACAAACAGTTTTGTATTAAACAAGTACAATGCTCAATCAAAATCTAATAAATATATTTTGTTGCAAAGTTGTTTTTAAAACCCCCACAAAAGTCTTAGCTATTAGCAGTGTAGGGTGTTGGAGATGCATACTAAGTGTTAATGTTCAGTATTAGCAACTTACAGTGTGTGCGCAATGTGCAGTGAGACCTATATATATATATATATATATATATATAGGACAGTGCAATGGTTGAATTAGAAAACAGTGTGATACGGTGGAGCGTAGAGTAAGACCAACATTCAGTTGTGTAGTGCAGTGTGTAGTGCGAGACATGTGCCGTTAAGATCCTCAAACGCAGTATGTGAGTCTGCAGTATTACAGAGTAAACTCACCATGCCATTGTTGTCCTTTGGCTGTAGGTCGATGCAGCGGACAATGTAAATCCTGACAATACACTCCTGAGGTCCATTGTCAGGTAGTGAATCAGGTAGGAATTGTTGCGGAGGAGTAGAAACTCCAGGGTCGTCTGGCAGGGGGTACACTCGAAATGAACCCTGCACAAAAGAGAGACGGAACTAAAATTAATGAGCAGTAGAAGCTGCAGAACAGTACTAGCATTCACCCGCATGTTTCCATTACTGAGATCACCTCTAGGCATCTCAATCAGATATAATACAGGTTTGTAAACCTGCAGACGCAACCTGGTTAATCCCCTAAGTGGGGATCAATCATGGGCTGCCTTACCTTGAATTCTCCAACTACAGAGGGATCTTCCTCATTCTCATCTGCTTTGCCCCTCTGCAGTTTAAAGGTGCTACAGAAATCAGTTAGCCCTTGGAACTCTGGAATTTCCTCAAGTTCACAGTCATAAACCTGATAAAACAGAAACATTATTTAACCTTTGTAATCCCATTATTATTATTATTACTAATATTAATATTATTATTATTGTTATTATTAATATACTAACTGTTATTAGCAGCAGTCACAGTTCATTTCCCTAGTAGTATTTTTGTATAAGAAACTAAGAAAACCTTTAATGTGTCATATCCTTTCTCCAGGTAAGGGCCACACTTATCCTGTTCTCCAATGGAGGAATAAAACTTGCTCCACCAGTCAACTGCTTCAGTTTCCTATAGGTGAAGAGCACAAGTTTTTTTCAGTATCACTAACCATCACCTTCCATCAGCAGATCAAGTTCTTGGTAAATAATAACTCGCTGTAATGCAGTAAATAAGAAGTTTCAGTAAATAAATGATACATTAAAATAACAATTAGTAACACAGCAAAGACAAAGCACTGGAAGAATTTCTGCTTGCTGTTCAGAGAGGTAAGTTCAAACAATTAAAAATAAAAGATTAACATTTCCATATACAGTATATATATATATATATATATATGTTTTATTTCAACGTGAAACGTACCTGTGCTTTCTGGAGTAAGACTTTTTCGTCCATGTCAATTATGATGTCTCGAGGGGCTGCCGTCATCAGAGCCACTAATATAAAAAAACATTTTAAAACCATCATTGCAGTACTGAGTACAATTCTGGCTGCAGCTTTAATTACTTTAATTCCGTGATTCACATTTTTTAATGTTATTTTGTAGTAATACGAAACAAGAACTAAAATGCCAGTATATGTTACAAAGGTGTATACCTTTAGAGGACATAGCCACCTCAGCCTTGGTCGTGTAGGGGTCACAGCGGAACTCCACCAGGGAGTTTATGGTACACTGCCCCACAATGGGTTTTCTTCCAAAGGGCCGGTGGTCGATCACTTTCAGCACAAGAGGGGGCATGTACATCGTCTCTCTGGGGAGAAGCTGTGACACCAGAAAAGACCCAAAGTCAGGAACTGTGCTGTCACTGCAAACGCAACTCAACTAATAAGAATAATGAAGGTGCGAAATTCGATGATCAAACAGAAGAAATACGCCTCTTAGACCGATGTAGATGACTTTATATGTAAATAGAGCTGGTACCACTTGGAGGAACAGGACAGATCCCGGAAAGTTTGGGTTCTTCTTGATGTTCTTTATGACTGCGGTCTGAACAATCTCCCCTCCACACTCCACGATGAGGGACGGTGATGAAACAGGCGCCAGCTGGTATGGTTTCATGTTGCGCAGACCCCAGGTCAGAATCTGGAAAATCACAGGCAGACACAGAAAGGCAGCAGAGCATTAAAGTTGAAAGCATCCCCTGCGGTTCCCCAGGGAATTGTGAATACTGATTTCTCTTTTTATGTGGCTGCTCTTTGGGTCGGTAATGGTGCAGAGTCGCATGTCAACCTGGGGGGGCCACATGTGACGAGGAAGGAGTGTTTTACCTCGATGGCAGAGAGCTGCACCACTGGCCGAATGCCCTGGGGCACCATGAAGAGTTTCTCTGCTCTTCTGGGTGGAACAATAGGCAGGTCAGACTCATTTCCCTGAAGCAGACAAGAGCAGAAGTATACATACAGCCGGCATCAACAACACATCCAGCAGAATGTGGCACTCCCTTCCTCCTGGGTGAGAGCGTGAGATTGAAGCCAATGGCAGTACCTGGTTCTTCAGGATGAGCTCTGCAGCCACCAGCATTTCTCCAGCACTCCTTCCTTTCTGAGTGATATCGAACCACAGGAGTTTGGGGTTCACATCCATGCCAGGTTTCAGTTTCACCAGAGGGAGACAAATGCACCTGCCCATGGCCTCATCTTTCCCCTTGTAGAAAGGCGTGACATAAACATCACTGGTGAGTCAGGATATTACACATACACAGTACTGACCAATTTTTATTTCTCATTTCAGCATTGGTTCATTAATAGAATGCTTTATAAAATAAATGCATAAAATAACAACATACTACTTGGTCACTGTCGTACACCTCGAGGACAACATTGGGTGGATTTTGAGCAATGGTCTGAGGGTCCCCAAATATTTCAATGTCATTGAAGATAAGGGTCTGGTCCCATGTTGGGTTTAAAGTCGCCTTGATGATCTCTGTAGTTTTGCTCAAATGTAAGAAGGACACATGGGCGTATGGATCTGGAGAAGACAGTGGCACCCACAGTTCATCACATCAGTAAATATTTGCCTGCATCGTAAAAATGCAAAAGAGATTGCACTTTGGTTTTTTCTGACAGACTGAATATAGTCGGATGTTCCTTTAGCTGTCCTTCCCTTTAAAAAGGAATTACTAACCTGAAAAACTGTCTTTGTCCATTGCGAGAAGGTTTCTAGCCTGGTAAACATACACCCTTAGGTGGTACATAAATGACCCTGTAGAGAAATCAAAGGAAGGTTTTCTGTGTAAATCTCTGGGGAAAAGATACCATTTGGAGCTCACTGCTCCATGATCAGGCTCTCTTCTGGACTATGTTGCGTGTGAAATGACTTCCTCAAAGGAAGTGGGGGTAGCCAAGGCGGTGGCAGTTTAGTCAAAAATCAGCTCCAGGAATGTGATCTCTGCTTTTAATCATTTAGCACGAGTTGCTCACTGTCGAAGCAGCATGAAACCATGGGAGTGCCGGCACCAAACAGATCTACTGCATCCATCTTGGTCCCTTTCCCTTCGTCATCAATCCCCTAAACACACAGAAAAGAATGCAAACTTAAGTCCATTCCGGACCACTGTTTATGTTTCAGATTTCATAGCTTTTTTTAAACCAAGATTACAATTTCCGATCCAATTAAATGTTTGACCCTTGAATACATAAGCTCATTACTCACTATCGCCCCCTCCAGTTTAAAAATGGCGGATGACCCGATGCTGTCGGAAGGAGCCATCTTCCTTCTCCAGCGTCTGCGTCGGAACGTGTCGGAGGAACGCTCTTTCTGGTGGAACTTCCAGCCAATCAGAGAAGAGTACTCCCAGCTCTCCTCAGGGCCCCTTTTCTGTAAATCAGTTGGTCCACAGAAAAAGACAGACAGAATCGTCAACTTACAATTTTATCCAAAGCAACTTACGAAGCAAACAATTTCTTCACCCTTCAGTTACACCACACATCAGAGCATAAACAGCCACATTTCAGTATTATATTATTAAAATGTCCTCTAACCTCTATTATTGAGCTGGCATTTGAAAACTTCCTACGTGGCCGGATCAGTCTTCTCCGACGATGAACGTGGTACATCTTTTCCGCAGATACCCAGGATTTGGGCTTATCGTGTGGAGGAATTGTAACCCCATATTCCCAGCCTAGATTCAAAAACATAATCCTCAAATGATTTCAATTTAAAGGTATTAAACTGATTACATGTAATGTTAATGCTGGCAGTAAGAGGCATGTAGACCCACACACCCAATGTGAACAAATTAACAAAGTTTCACCTTTTTCATCCACAGCTCTGTTGCAGTCAGAGCTCCAGTCGTCCTCCCACTGCCAGCCAGGAGAGCATTCAATCTCTGCTGGTTTCTGGGCCTTCTCCCCATTCTGCACAATTACATTCAACAACAATGAGCTGCCTTGTTCACACATTCATCTTCTCATTAACATGTCCAAACTGTCTGGGCATGTACTGGACAGTACGTCTACCATCCAAACTCTGGATGTGGGCTAATTAAATCTGAGTAACCTCACTCATTCACATCGCAGAACTGGGAAGAAAAAAATCATATCTTTCATTACTCTTGCGTACCCAATATTACACCGATTTTTCTCAATTGATTAAGGAAGCTTCTCAATGGTTCAAAATATTGTTTGAAAATTTGAGTATCTTTGCCAGTGGTAAAATAAGAATATGTAAAAAGAAAAAACAAATGTCATGTTCTCAAGTGGATAGAACAGTAAATATAAACAATTACAATCGTGAGGGAAAAATCTGCATTTCTATAATATGTTTGGTTGCTGGCCAGAGAGACCTTTTCTCTGCCCCCCAGTAAAGGCAGCAATGGGAGTCTTTAAATAGCTATAAAGTAAAAAAATAAATTTTGGACTGCTTTCAAGGTTAGTAATGAGCATTCTTTTCTTACCACATCCGTGTAGGGCTCCGCAGCTGGTTTCCATTCTCCACCAGGGAAACGCGTCTCATTCTGGAAGACCTCATCCATGAACTCGGTATGGCCTGCATCGGCCTCTGTCAGCAGGCTGGTTCAAACAGTAACAGCGCTCATTTAATTACAGCACAGACTCTTTAACTCTTCAGAAAACCAAAAGTGTTTTACTCAACTAGAGCATGAATATGAACATGACCGTTTCGCGTGCGTGTAGACAGCGGTTCCTACAGCAAGAACATTTCTATTTAGTTTTGCTGGTCATTGTGTCCACACGGAATGTTCAAAGCTGACAGTTTTCTGAACATATATACTAGAATACCTTTCAAACCTTTTGCGTACCTCTTTTCTGGATCCACAAACCAGTCCCCCTCCCATTCCCAGCTACGGGGGGGCATGAAGAACTCTTTTTTCAGCTTCAACTTCCCAGTCATATCAGAGAACTTGTGGCGTGCCACCAGACCAGTGGTGCCCCACTTCCCAAACACTTTGGCCTGGTTTTCATACTGCCCAGGAAGAAGAGAATCATCTCAGATGCAAGGTCTTACACAATACATTCCACCATTATTGCCCCATATTGTGATGCATACAGATACTAGCAAACTCACAAGTATATATCAACAAATCATGAATTAATAGTAGGCAATTGCTGCAGTACTGTGGTCAGAAGAATCTGGAAAATTATTCTCACCATTTCTGCAAATACGCTGAATGTTCCCTCTGAAATGTTGTTGAATTTTTTTTCCAGCGCAGAAAGACCTAACCACATGTTGACACGAAGCTGGATGGGAATTTTCATTGCTTTGTTCTTGTCCATGGGGTACTGGAACAAATGATCACAACATTTAGAGTCATCATCCAATGACTGTTTACTTTAACCTTTACAAAAAGAGTACAGAAAGAGGACAATCTGCAGTATACGATATATATATATCTCATCTATACATTTTTATGAAAAACAACTCAGAATTGAACAGTGAAAAACAACGTCTTCAGTCCTGCACCTACAACCACCTACCACCTGGTTATCTTAATCTTAGTTAAAGCATAACACATCCCAGATCGGGGAAGAAAATTTACAAAATGGGGTTTGGTTAGTTGCAGTATATGCCCTGTGACTGTTTGAAGGAAGAGACTAAAATATCAAAACACATATCAAGGAACGTTTAATTGAAACAGAAAAGGCAGACTACTCTATAGCTAAACATTAGACAAATGCTGTTCTCAGCTTGTTTCCACAGTCATGAAAAATGTATGTGGTGGAAACTGTGGGAAACTACCAATACAGAAGCGTATTGGATTTTCACCCGGATCACCATAGAACCCCCAGGTCTAAACAATAGCTGTAGGTTACTGCTTGTGATTTGAACCCTGAATTCATGTTAAAATACGCACAACGTTGAACACACATAAAAAAAATTGCTTTGAAGTTTACATTCAAACCTTTTATTCATACATTTTCTCTTTGTTTTAGTAATTTATATGTTCTTTATATGTTATTTTTGATACCTGCATAAAAATTGTTTGGATCCTGCCACAATGTTTCCCATTGGCCTGTTCACTGTAGGTGGAGTAGAGGACCTGGTTGGCTGGGACTCGAGCATAGGCCACTCTCTTATCTCCGCGCAGCATCCAGATGATCACGTCAGGCATGCTGTTCTGGGGCTGGAGAGAGAAAAATCAGCGACGAGCCGGTGTCTGGGTTCCTTCCACTACAGGAAAGCCCTTACAGATCGGATGCCATGGCTTCTGTCACTGACCTCCTCAGAAAGTTCCTTTAGTTTCTCCAGCCAGTCCTCAATGTGCACCAGAGTAGCCGTGACGTCTGTGGCGGTGTCCTTCATTTGCATGGCATTTTTTCGGATGGTTGTCATGGCGGTGTCCCTTCGTTTCTTGATCTGGATGTCCAGGGCTGTCAGGTTTGGACTCCCCTCAAGTTCTGGCAGTGTTAGGCTATTGTACGCAGGTGACATCATACATACCATGTTACTTATATCACAGACTGTCACCCTTTTCAAAACCCAATTTATTCTCTACATTTCTTACCTGCTGAGGTCATCTATGAGTTGGCTGATCAGTTTCAGCCAAATCTCCGCTAGGCGAACGTCTGAGGCTTTTGCCAACATGGCAGTCTTCAATGAGGTGAAGTTAGATTGCTGAAAAAAAGTTATATACATAAAATCTACTGATTTCTATGGACATTAACAATGCCTTGTGCAGAGTGTAACACTTGAGTTTCACTAAGTTACATTAGATGGTTAATAAATATGCAATCATTTAAAGGTAATGCTAATGAATGATAATATTTTCTTACCAGTCGTTCAGTGATATAAAGAATTATATTTAAAGAATTCAAACGGTGGCTAATGTCCTCCCAAAAAGATGTGATGATGACCACAGGCTTTTTGTCAGCCCATGGCAAATAATAGTAGTGATTTCCTACAGAAAATATTGAATACTTTTAACGTAAATATAAATGTAAATGTACAACTTTTATTCAACATAAAACGTTTTAAGGTCCTTCTTAATGTTGTAATTACTTAAAAGCATTTAACTGGATTGCTAGATTACCATCAAACACAGCACAGCTGTACTGGGTTGTGGATGCAAGTGGCTTGCATGTAGAATCCAGCTTGTTGCCATAGTTGCCAATACTGACTTCAAACTGAATGGGCTCCCCAGTTTCCTGCAGCATGGTAGCATTGTGAAACACAGCGCACAAGGAGTACTTTCTCCGTCGCTGGTACTTCTGTCCAAAAAGCAAAGCAGAAACGCAATCATGAATTCCATCCATAAAAACCTCTTTTCTGTAAAAATACAGCTGTAAAACCATGCATCTCCGTAGACCGTTGCAATGCACATTGAAATGTCTCAGGTCTCAGTGTTGTTACCTGAGCCACTAGGAGGTCATCAGAAGAAATTTCGTCAAACTTTGTGTCATCTTTTCCCTGCAGTTCGGTAGAAAGTTCAACAAGTACTCTCCCTCTGTAAGCGACACCTTCACCCTGTCAAGAAGAGCAATTTCATTTAGGTGACACCTCAGTTATATCCATCATAGACTACACATAGTATTTTCTCATGTATGTTCATAGGTTGCATGTAAAATACCTGTATCTTACAAATAATATCCTCAGGGATACAACAGTCATATATATATAACAATTTTCTCATGAACAATATGTAAATACATGCTAAATTCAGGGTTTATACCTTCCCATGATTGAGCTCCTCAAACGGGTCAAGCAGACCAGTGAATTCTCTTGGACTGCCGTATAGGTTTAGGTAACATGGCCCAAAAGCTGGCAGAAATCCCCCCTCTGGTTTTCCTGAGGTCAATAGAGGTTAGAAAAACTCAACTTAGATCAAATGTTATACTCCAGTTTCAACAGAGATCAAAAGTAGTAATCTATTTTTGTCTGTAGTCATATTTCTATGCCACCATAAGCATATGCCTCTAAGACAACTTGAGCAGAAGAAATAGGTGAAGTAGATGTTTTTTCATAGAAAAATAAATGCCTGTGAAACGTGTTTTCTTTGAGAGCTTTACAAAAATTACTTAAACAACATACAGATTACAGAAAAATTATAAATATATACACAGTTAGTACTGTATATTCATTAAATAATCAATATGCTAGATTTAAAAGAGTTTGTGCAATTGTACTATTTATGCTATGCCAAATTTGTATATAAAGTTTGGTTTTTGCATTGCGAACAATTAACCCAGAAGTTTAAGCCCCTTAGTAACATATGAACACTGTGGACAGAAATAGTGTTACCAGTAGCCTAGTTTGAAGGATATCATTGTACTGTACTCAAGGTTAGATTGTTTTTAGAGAATAGGCTCTAAAAATGTTTCCTGTGTTTGTACACTGGCGAGGTCAAAAGTAGTAGCAATGTTGTTAATAAAGATCTTTAAATATTTGTATTCAATACAGAAGGTTCCAGGAGGTATTAGAAGTGCAAATGAGAATTTTAATAGCCAGAAAATGAGAAAGGGTGGCATAGTTTAAAACACTTTCAGTTAACTTAAATTCAAGATTTTACAAATTTCTTATATAGATAATACTTCACAGCTGTCAAGTTCTATAAAGATGAGTTTAAGCATTTAAGCACTGAATAATACAAAACCGAATTTATAAATCGATTACTGAACCTTCAATAGGTGGAGATGTCCCAGGTTCCGGCTGTATGTCTATTTTGAGACACAAAAATACATATAAGCCAGTATACATAACGTTGAGAATATAAATAAAAATCACGTGTCTCCTGACACATTCAAAGTAAATTTTTGGGTGTTAGAAAATGTTCTGGACGATATATAGACGATGTATGCACACATTGGATCAGTGAACCCAGGCCTTGAGGCAGATTCCTTTTTTTTTTTTTGGCTTCTTGCATTAGAGAATATTACCCATTAAAACTCTCAATTCTCAAAAGTAAATCTCTACAGTGTAAAAATCGTATTGTTGATTGTTCAAAATTAACCAGACAAATACAGCAAAGGAGAAGATGGAGAAAAGCAGTGGCATAACAGGAAAAAAGTTATCTAAAGTTCTAAAGTTTAAAGTTCTAAAAGTTATCCTTAATTAGTTGTAGGAACAGCGATAATATGTGCACAGATTTTCTACAAGGGACTTTACCTTCAATTTCACCACCACTGGATGAAATTTTATTCAGATCTAAATAGGTGGTTCCAATAGTGTCATTTTTTGTCAGACGATCCCTGAAAGCAAAATAAAAGATAAATTAAAAGGTTAGCTTGGTTTCCAAAAAGAGCAGAGATGTTTTAATAACTTTATTGACCCACAAACCTCAATGTATTACCCCAAAGACGGACTTCAGCACCACCAAGCCCGAGGGCTTTCCTGCCTGAGAGATAATGAAGGCTTCCCTCTCACTATTACTGCCAACATGTTCCCCACTCATTATTATTGCCAACATGTTTCCCTCTCACTATTACTGCC
>JAOVYW010002015.1:0-15567 GCA_025775045.1 Hiodon tergisus
TACCATCATTACCATCTACCATCATTACCAATAACATCATTACCATCTACCATCATTACCATCTACCATCATTACCACCTATTATGTGTATGTACATGGTTGTTTGTGCTCATGCACCTTGAAGAGCTGGTGCTCGCCGTCCACTCACACACGCTGTCCTGTTGCTGGGCGGCGATGTGCAGATAGACTACCGTGACGGTTGGATCAGAGCTCTCCAATCTGGACTCGCGCTACTCCGAGAAAATTGGTTATTTAACAGCAAACTCAAAATACAGAGCTTCCACGGGGATCGGATCACTGCGGTGAAGAGATTTTAGAGCGCGAAGTGCCTAGTTATTAACAGTATGGATGGTGATCCGAAGCCTTGTACTTCTGAAATGTCTGGCAGGAGACACGGTTCGTGGTATGAAGATTCGTGCAAACAACGACGTGACCCTTGGTACCCTGTTCCATTCATCTGTGAACCGCGACGGACAAAAATAAACATTGGCCGTTATACCGGGATAAAGGTCTTGCACTAATCGGTACAGGTGCGATCAGCATTAGAAGCATTTGCACCGAATGGTTTAGCCGCACCCAGTTTTGAATCGTACTGGTAAAACACATTTAACAATATGTGGTCATCATAAAACGTATACGACTTGGTAATATCGAAGTACGCATAAATCATGGCAGAATAATACATGTGAACCGGGCACTCTAGGCTATGCGTAAAACCGTGGACCGAAAGAGGAAATAGTGCGGTTTCGAGATTAACTTCGTTTAACGCTCCTATAAAAGACGTTGTATGGGAATGTCAGCGTAGAAGAGACATGAATTATTCAGCACAACACCACGGCCTTAATCCCGCTTTTGTGTCGCCCCATCATTGCCATAGAGACAGCTGCTGCTCCAGAGAAGCAATAATTGTATTTGAACTCACCACATTTACCTCTTCCCCTTCTGTCACCTAAGGAATGTGTTGGGTTATGTGCTGTTAAAAATTGAATTTTACAAAGCAATTGCGCAAACCTATCTATGATCTATCTATAAATTTGTGTTAATAATGGCGTTAAAACATTTTTTTATATATATTCCTGTGTTTGAAATTTATTTCAGAGTTGACTTCGTTGTGATACAGCCACCGCAACACATCCTACTCCGACTTAAACAATAAATCATAAACAAAGTTCAAAAACAAAGACGGTAGTAATAACCTTACAAATCCCTGCACGCCGACTAACCTACATTTGATGGCGCGTTTCCACCACTGGTCTATCAATGGTCCGGCACTCTGTGTTCAACTGTGAAGGCTGCTTTTCTTTCACAGGCGCAGTTTTTGCGTCCGTTTGCATGCATTCATACAACTGCTGTAGATTGTAAGTAAACCCTGTTTTCTTACCATGTGCACACAAAGGAGACAAGTGCAGAATGAAAAAGCTAGACAGCATCACCATTCCCCAGCATCCGGAAAATACACGCATCTCCCTGCCGTCCATGGTTGACTTTACCGGTGTACCAAGAATACGAAAATTTAAAAAAAAAAATCCCTTTTTAGAATGAAAAACAGGAAACTCTAAATTAAGGTAAACTGGCTTTATAAATACTCCAAACGGCAAATCCCTTCCTCGCTTCTCGCGTTATAAATTATCCATAGTTACTCCAGAGAGGCGTTTTCTTGCCTTGTTTCTGTGCTTAGTTACCCCTTTTAACATCAATAAGAAGTCAGTCGGCTACGGTCCCATTGCGGCCGAAATGTCTGTCAGACGCTCGACACACGGATAGACGGCTCGCCAAGCTGCCCGCGCGCGTGGAGAGCCTGCAGCGCCGCTAGTTTTAATCAGACCGATTTCGCCTCCACCGAGGAATGGCAAATCGCCTCCTCAGCTGTGATGCGATCTTCTCAGATCTCACAGTCTAAGAGGAGAAAATTATTACCGCTGTCCCTCTTACCCCCACCTCGCTATCCCCTCCCATGTTTTTTTTTTCTTTCAATAAATTGCTTTTGAAACGAGTCTATTGGATCTTTCTTATGCGCACGCTCGGCTCTGAGCGCGACGGCTTTTTAACACTGTTCTAAGCGTAGACAGTATTTCTGTAATCGGTTTACGATCCCCCAGCCAAGTTATGTAGATGTTTCGTGAGGTCTGGGAGAACTCGATCATTGACGAATATCCATTCATTGTCAGATGTAATTTCTCTTACAAATGAACGGCAGTTGTGAAGATTTTTTGTGTGAATTCTACTTCCATTAATCAGTGTGTACGGAAGTCAAGTCGATGAAACGATCCTCTATGAAACTACATTTCTCAAAGTATTGAGGATAAATCGTGCTGCAATGGCTTCATTATAATGCCTTTTGTCATTCCAACAGTATGAGGCGGGGAAGGGTAAGGGTAGAGTTTGTCTGTCAATGATAAAATAAAGGTCTGACAAACTAACAAAAGGGCGGAGGAGGGACGGTATTTTTTTTATTTGGGGGCACCCCTTGGATAGCCGCGATAAATGTAGAAAACCTCGGAGTCGGCAGCGGGGGGGTCGTTTCCATTCTTCCTTCCAGGCAGTTCAGAGAAAGAAAGAGCCGGCCAACAAGTGACTCGATCTTTTTAAGCCAAGCAACCCGCAACGTGGCGAGTACACCGTACTGTGTGGATCTCAGTGCGGCTGGGCATGCCATTTTAAAGCGCCTAAAACGAACACGTTGTGTTTTATGGTGGACTAGCGCGCATTCAAGTGAACGCGAATTATTTTCAATGGTTTTCACAAACCAACCAGTTCACTTGAAACCACAGCACTGCTAAAGATGATGTACCCACACTTCTAAGACAAAAAGGCAGCAGGTGGCTTCATAATCCCCCTCGTCCCACGGTCAACGGCACTCCGAAGGGTCTCCAGGAAATGACTCCCTTAAAACCACGCAGACACTGACAACCAGTACATGAAACTCAATCGTCTCTGCAGGCGTGAGATGTGAGAGGAGTAAAGACTTAACACTGAAGATTTGTGATCGCGGTTAAAGAAAAGTATCTGACATGCATATTGAACCGTTTGCTTCTGCATCGTGTGTGCGAATCGGTTTGAACGAGGGTTTGTCTCGTGTGGACCCCCATGTCTGAGCATCTGTCTCTCCACATTTGTCTTGAATGTGTGTGAATGAGTGCCCGCGAGTCTGTGTGTGCGCGTTGAAAACTTCCACCCAGTTCTGCATTTCTTAACACTCAGGATGAATGGGAAAGTGTAGAGGGTCACAGCTCTTGTTGAATGTCTCCTTTCAACAGAGCAGGGGCCGCTTGGGTGGGTGGGGGGGTGAACACAAGCAACTAGGGGCGGGCCTTCGCTCCAACCTGACACCATCAACCTGGCAACCCCAGACAGAACCTTTTTTTTTCTTTAAACCTTCTCAGAAAAAGAAAAAAGAAAACATAATCCAAACTAACTCTTTCCTTCCAACATAAGAAGAGAGAATTGTCCCCTTAGGCTTGTTTATTGGCACGCCCCTCCACACCTCCATGCCAATTTTTTCCTGAGATAGCAGAACAGCAGATGCTGTTCAGAAGAAGCAGAGCACGCGCTGTGATGAGTAGGGTGGGGGTTGTTGTGATGGTAATGGCCGTATGAAAAGCCGTTTAAGTATCATAATTTCATACACATTCTGGTTCCCATGGGGAGCTGAAGCCCAGGGCTCCTGAGGAATCTGACTGAATCTGTAATTTACATTTCTGTAAACACGGCATGATCTGCTGTATAGGGATCACCGGACCCTCCCCCCGCGCTACATCTCCAACCCTGTCTCCGTTTCTCTCCCCGCTCCCAGTCCTGTGTCTCAGGCTATAGAGAAGTGCCATTCCCACAGTATAACATCAGCGGTGTAGCAACGTGCCAAGAGACTTGGTTTCGTGTGTTGAAAAGGGTGTCATTGTGTAACCCCTAAAAGCCCCCACAAAACCCCTGGTGCTGAGAGGGAACACCATGCCAAATCACAGGTCGCCATCTCGGACTGGGAGATTGGAGACCTGACACCTCCCGAACCTTACTAAACGGCTTCCTCAGCAGCATTCAGAACAACCATTCAGGAGGTGCTAAGCCATGGGCCCAGGCCAACAGAGAGAAAGGAGGAGACCAAACACAGCAATACAGAGAAACCTTGTACGCCTGTGTTTCCCAAAATCTGAGAAGGGCTGAAATCAATCACAGTCACAAAGTGAGTGACTATCATTTTACTTGAACAAAGGATGGACTCTCTTTCTTCTCTGTAATCCTTTGGTTGGCTTAAAATGCATGACAACCGTAGTCAACTCCACATATTTGCAAACGTCTACTGGAGCTGGAGTTGTTGTATTGGAGTGTTGGAGTTGTTGCTTTAAGACAGCAAGAAGAATGCGCAGACCATCACACCCAAATCATTACGTTCTTCTAACAAGATCTTGACCTGGGATTCCTCACACAACATGACTGTCTTGAGCAGTGTTCCATGCATTTATAAACAGGCAACGGTGGAGAAAACGCAAAACATATGATTGCTGTCCTTCTGACATAGCTTGAAGCCTAAAATATCTGGCGCCATTACAGCAGAGAGATGATGGATGAATCTTGTCATTGACATATTAACTAATAGAACCATCCTTCAGCATTACAGGAGGTTTTCTGCAACACAGGCTTCCCTCACCTAAATGTAACACAATGCTCAGGTGGCAGTGTGGGCTCCGCTGGGTCGACACTGGGCTTGGCGAGTCATAAGACTTTGCCCAAGCAGGGGAGGAAGGCTCTGGAGTCTCTGCTCAGGTCCTCTGACCACCTCTCCGCTATCCGACAAAAATAAAACTCTGAACCAGGAGAGATTTGAAAATTGTCCGCCAATGCGAATTTCCTCTTCGCCCACGTCCTGGCACGCACCAACAGGAACGACAGGCTCATTATCTGGCTCTTACCTACTGGATTAGGAAGCCAGCCGTGAAAGACGGGTGGGGGGTGGGGGGGGGGTTTCCTTGGCTTACAGGTGATCATATGCTGCCTTCTTCTCCTCAGCCCTACAACCAATTCGAAACCCATTTCCCTATCTTTTGAAAGAGTAATAGACGGGAAGAAGTTCTTTAGTTTCAGACTAGAATTGTTCATTTTATATTTGGATGTTATCACTAGATTTTGTTCCTGTGAGCATACACAAAATAAGGAGTGGTGTTATTGTATCACAGGGTGGTTTGTGAGTTTTAATTGGATTATGCAGTTCAGTATATCTGAAAAGCAGTGTTGGCACAGATGATTCTCGTTCCTCCTAGTACTCCGTGCTTAGCAATGATTTGCAAAGTCTGATGGCAAACATGTGGCAAGACTATATATGGATAACAGAACAGTCAAATGAGCAGGAGAATTGGCAGATATCGATCAATGCTTAGTGTACTTGCAAGCGCTCACAACCTATATATTATGCAAAGAGACGTTTACAGGTGACACAAAGGCTGTTGCTGGCAAGACAGTAAATGGGGATTTTATTCGCGGGGCTCTCTTCTCCGAGAGAGAAACAGCTGAAAAACAGCGAACCCTGGTGGCGGCAGCTGGAACGTCACACTTTCAAGAGAAGCAACAACATGCCGTCACACAACATTCACATCGAAGTTTACCTGGAACTTGAAACCTGGGTAACCCTGGGGCAACCTCAAGCAAGGTGGCCTGGACAACCAACAGCCACACACCACATTATCTGTGTATTCCAGCAATCTTACACATCTTGCAGTTTTACACGGCTGGCTACTCACCGACACAGTTGACAGTAAGCACCTTAGTCCATGGTTAAACAGCAGTATCTCTCACAGAGGATAATAGCCAGAAATCAATTGGAAGCCCTAACCCAAACCCCAACCCCAACCCTAAACCTAATGTAACAAGGACTAGAGTGTGGCCTGGAGAACAGAGTCCGACACGCTGCTGACCGGAGTAAAGCTAATCGGTTTGTGCAGCCCCGGCCTTTCCGCTAGTCTCCCTCAATTCCGCTCCCCCGCGCATACACTCTCTCTTTCCCTCCCCCTCTCCAGTCAGAGATAGTAACAGGAGAGGCGGCCTTGTACATGCGCCATAAAGTAAACATGTACTACAGTGCCCAACAGATTGCATTTCCGTGAGGGAAATTAAATCTCCAAACTAAAATCCGTATTTACATTTAAAACAAGAAGCGTTGTCATCAAATGTTGGAGGTAAACCGAAACATACATCAGAACGCAGACAAACGTACCCCAGTTTAGTGCATGCTATGTTAAAATAAGTGCTATATGGGATTTCATTTAATACAGACGGAAAGTATTCTAGACATAACTTCACAATGAATGAATGCATGAATGATAAAACAAAGTAAAGAGGACTGTAGAGCGTATGCCTATAAGTTTTTGTTCTGATCCTTCAGCAGAGATCCTTATAGTGTTCATCACTGACTTACAATGCATTTCAGCAACCACTCTAAGCTCCACACTGGTTGTTTTAACTAGTGCACCAAACCATCTCAGACTCTCTTGAATCTCAGACCCAACCGGAAACCTTGTGCCACCGCAACGCAAATTTGTTTGCAAAGTAATCTACCAAATCCTATATTTCTATTCGAGTTAAATTCCATGCATTGCCGTAACCAACGACTTCTGGATTAAACAACTGTCAAGATCCAATGCATAACCGCCAATTTATTCACTGTGCACCGACTCACAACTGCCAAAGAATTTTTATTTTTTTCTACGTACCAACAAGCAACCACACAGAATTTTTATATCCAAGGTTCCTCTTTGTTTTGTGAATGAGCCTACTTCAATTCTGCCCAGCATGGTGACTCCGCATAAAATTCACCCGTGCATTTACTGAAAACAGACAGTCTGCCATAAACCACCCTCATTCAAAACGTTTGTGTACTTATGTGCAGCAGACTCTGGTGCTCTGTCGCCCGACGGCCGGGTACTCCCTTGTTGATATTAGGTTGCTTTGGGTACGAGTGTCTGATTAAAAATAAAATCAGATGTAACTGTTTAGGAGAAGTGGGACCAGGGAAGAGGGAAAAAGAGAGATGTTGAGCGTGCCGCGCGTGATCACTGTGAGATGCTGCGATATATAGAATCACTGGTTCCTGCAGAGTAGTCCAGACATTAAATTTGAGTTTATTGAATATTACAACCAAACTTTTCAGGCTCCCACAGAAATTGAGGTGAGAGGTAACCATCACCGGAGGGACACATAGGAAGAACCATCATGTTTGCAGTTGAAGGTTTTAAATAATGGACAGTACCTGCTTAATTAACAAAAACAGAAAAAAACAAATAAAATAAAAACAACCTCTGCCTCCTTTCTCTTCAGCTGATCAAAGAGCATGCCTCCTCAGTCTTCTGTTCTCTGGAACTGTCCATGGCCAAAGAAGCCACTCCTCCCAGTTCAGGCGTCTGCCTCCTCTGGCCCCAAATAAACCACCTCCTCTTTCCCACTGAGGGGGGGGGGGTTAGGGTTAAAATTTGGCCCCATTACAAGGAGACACACAATTCAGCATTTCTGTGACCAGCTCATTCACTCATGCTTCTTTTAATGGAGTTTTTAATCAAGCCACAATTACAGTTTGCTCAGAAACACAAGGAGGCCATTATTCGGGGCCCCATAAACCTTGCAAAACGGGGGGAAAGCAATGAGGCAGGTAATCGGGTTGATGGGGCAAAACGGAATGTTTATTTGTTAAACTATAGGTCTGGGAGGACCGGAGCGTTCAACACACTGGCATGAAATGTCAATGGGTCTTCACATATTCTCCGTACAAAAGGCGGCGAACAGGCAGGTGAATTGCCCGCCAGCGAACAGCCCTCCAACCGAGTGGAACATCGAGAGTGCTTGTCTGAAGTGTTCAGATTTACGGGCCGCCATCATCCTGACACTTAGCTCCGCCCTCGGCCCTTGTTAAAGGTTGTCCTTGCGCCGTCACGAGAAGCGCGGACAATGGAAGACGGCCTTCCCGAGCAAATCGCACAGGTTCACAAGATTCGTATGCCTTCAGCGACTTTGGCGATTTGACTGCTCTCAGGTCTCCTACCTCGCCTTCATCCCTGCCCAGTAGGGAAGCCACGGGCTGGGCAGCTCCAATCAAGGATAGGGGACGGCAGACTTCACTGCAGCTTTGTTTAGAGGGGAGGGGTGGAGTGTTTAAACTATACCTTAAAACACAAGGAGACAATGAGTCCACAATAACACCAGATTCTCCAGGAGTCTGGGAGGCAGCAGAAACATCGTGAGAAACACAATAGCATTGCCATCTCTCGAAGGCCGTTTTAAAACTTATTGAACACAATTTCAAATTTGTGTCCCCTGGAATCCATTAGCAGGAGACGATATTACAGAGGTTGCCCTGCAATAATCGTCGACGACAGAAAATCGACTCGCTGATTATCAGCAACTCAGTGCAGTTGGAAGCTTACACCATAACAAAGAATTACGGAGAGAGCAGTCTGCTATCAGCTTTACGGGATTAGGATCTGCTTCAGAAGGTTTTTTTGTTTGTTTGTGTATAACCATCTGTGCTTTGACCAGCAGTGCAAAAGACGAGAAAACAGCAGCGAGTAAAGCCCTGGTTCGGGTTCAGAGAAGACGGTACAACCCAGTCACCGTTGGCAACGAGCGAATGAAGCAAGGGTATGTTCCTCCGTCACTGAAGGCGTGCCCTCACCCATGGCAACCGCTCCCCACCTGTATGCGCATCGAAAAAGGCTGGAGTCAAGCAGAGAGAGGCACAGATGGCTTCGCAGTGTGTAAGCTGATGAGCAGGGTGTGGTACTGGGCTGGCGGATGAACACACTCACTTCAGTTGTACGCGCATGCGTGCGTGCAGACAGACAGCCAGAGACAGACAGCCAGGCAGAGACAGGCAGCCAGGCAGAGACAGGCAGAGACAGGCAGGCACCCAGAGGCAGGCAGAGAGACAGGCAGAGACAGGCAGAGAGAGGGACAGGCAGAGAGAGGGAGGGACAGGCAGACAGGGACAGGCAGACAGGGACAGGCAGAGAGAGGGACAGGCAGAGAGAGGGACAGGCAGAGACAGACAGGGACAGGCAGAGAGAGGGACAGGCAGAGAGAGGGACAGGCAGAGAGAGGGACAGGCAGAGAGAGGGACAGGCAGAGAGACGCGCAGTGTGATGTGTGCATGTTTTAGGGCCCCTGCCAGCAGTATGTTCTCTCCACTGCCCAACACGACAGGAACGCCAACAGTTCCCATTTCCGCTCTTCTCGATTCCTGTCCACACCTCTTGGCCGGTGTCCCGCTATCCCGTGAGGGACCAGAGAGACAAAGCATATCCCCGGTCTACTTTAGTTTGGCTCTAGCCTGTTGCTCTGTTAAACCAATAAAAGCACGTTTGATAACTGCGCAGTTCGGCTTGTCTTTTCTCCAGGAGGCGGGGGTGGGACACATTCCTACCAAAATGTGGGGAATGGCTTGGATTTGTCACCAGAAGGTTTCGTGTTCAAATCCCAGCGGCACCACAGCTGCTGGAACATTCCGAAAGCTTATTAAAGGGAATAGATGCTGAGTAAAGGGATAATGTCAAGTCACCAGGGATAAGAACATACCCCACACACAAGCAGCCACACACACTGAATCTGAATGCACCGACAGAGATGAAAGTGAAACGGAGGGCTTGACACTCGACATTATGAACGGTAAAACGAACGCTTGCTCCGAGTGCACTGGCCGAGCTCCACCCAGTCTCACCACGGCCGTCATCACCCCCACAACGCTTATTTTTCTGCAGGAGCTCAACTTGGGAGAGACATCTCCCACGGCTGCTTGACCTGGAAAAAACCCCACTGCAGAGAGGAGCAAGGAATTTGGAAAGAAAACAAAATTACTGGCCCAAAATTATTTGGAGCGCTCTCAAAAGGGAGCCAGGTATTTACATTATGACCCTTCCATGACATTTGCAGAGGAACTGGTCTGCTTGTCTCCCAGCTTTCACACACAGTTCGTGTGCATTTATCTGCAACCATCACTGTAGCAACTAAGTTTAATTTGTTTAATTCTTCGGAAACCTTTAGGCTAAAAATAGGACTGCCTCCGCACGGTCTCTGTCACTTGGGTCAGACGAGGATGGTGGAGAACAGAACAGTACACAAGTTCCCCGAGGGCATATATAGCTGATCATGCCTGTTTGGTGTCTGCCCGCCCAGGAGGCTCGCTCTTGGGGACTTAATTGGAAGCTAGCACACAGGCAAACAGCGCTGCCCCCAATCTGTCTGACAGGGAAGCGCGATGCTGATTGGCGACAACGATGAGGGTCGAATCACGGGAGACAGGCTTGCTAACGAGACAGAGCGCCATGGTAGAGACAGAGGCCCCTTTCACCACAGGTCCACAGTTTCTCCTCCCCGTGAGAGGGTCATGAGTGGATCAGTCGATCGGCAAACGGCTTAATGACTCACAGAAATACAGACGATGACTGACAGCTGAAATACGGAGCACAGCGCGTTTCCACGGAAACAATGCACCGTGCACACGCACAGACTGCGGCAGTCTTTCGAAGCCCTTGCCGTTCGTCCTTCCCGTTGCTCTGGCAGAAGGCTCACACGCAAAGCCCACAGACGTTCCACAGTCTTAACCAAAACGGGCTTGTGTTGCTCTTTTAGCTGCGTCCAACCAGGGTGCTAGACCTGCCAAAATAAATCACCTAAAAAGCATCTCCAAATGCACCGGATTTCACTTTGTTCATAAGCAACAAATACGTTGCTACATGATCGTTACCTTGCGGCACAGGCAACAGTTTTATGCACTAGGCGCAACCAACGGGGCGGTTGGGTGACTCGCTGCAGGGTTTACATTTTTTACCCAGCAGGCTTCAGCCGAGAGGGAGTCTGCTGTTCCATCATTAAATGCCTCCCCTCATTGTTCTGGATAAGACACTTGTGGCCACAAATACAGTGAACTGGTGGACCTGATGAGACGGAGAGAACATCGGGACCCAGGGTGCAAATAGATCTTCACGGCACAGAGCCAGTACCCATTACCCTCCACCCAGTTTCAGCAGGGCTTGAACAACGTTCTCAGAGCGTCACGTGCAAACCGTTAATGATCCTTGTGCAAAGGATTTCAATCTGGGCGCGGCGCCATGGAAACAGAAACCAAATGTCTGGAAGGAAAGAGGGTGAGCTGTGAAAAAGAGCAGACACAAGAGAGGACCGAGAGACGACAGGGTGGAGTAAAATGAGGGAGGATGGAGATAAGGAGAAGGGCGGAAGATGGAGAGAGTCCGAGGGGGCGGGGCAGGCTTCAAAATGCAGGCCCAAGCGCTCGTCTGTCGCGGAAGATCCTGCGCAGCCGACGATGTGGGTGACAGTTCGGTGGGCGGGGGAAGGGTCAGCGTTAATTCCGAAACATCAGAACTGATTCAGGGAGTGGGCGCTCGTCTAGCACCTGTCTCCGACACACAGTTCCACCACATGCTCATGGGCTTGGAAAAGAGGAGGGAGGGGGAGAGGGGGAGGAAAGGCAGATGACAGGTAGTAGTGTGCAACATCCTCCATACCGACCGGAGACCAGCACCTTTCTGGTCGGTTAACGCGCAGCGCGGCACAGCCGACAGCTAACGCGTTAGACAACGGGGACATCGGGGGGTCGAGTCACATGGACACAGGCACATCAGGCAAAGCACCCACGACCTTTCAAATTTGTCAGACGACAGGGGAGAAAAAAAAAAAAAAAACTCTGGTCTCTACAACGCTCTGAATAATTACCAATGCGACCCGAAAAGCATTAATAAAGGCAGGGTCAGGGAGTGGCCAAATCTAGGCAGGTGAGGGGTGCAGTGGCTGGGAATAAAATAAAAAACTATTATCCACTCAGGACCAACACTGGAATGACTCACAGAAGTCCAGGAAGAACGGAAGAAAACCTGGCGGTATCCATGTTGCACACAGTACCACATCCCAACAGACTTGATGACCAGTCATCTCCGGCGCTTACCCGTAATTAACAGGCGAATACATAGGAGGGCACAACCTTGACTGCCAAGGTTGGCAGTGCCATTTATTGATAAGCTTTCCAATCTGGGAGGAAACCTCGTTTTAAAAACTGATGGAGGGATCAGACTGTCTGTATTTGGTATTTTCCCATGCCTGTTATGCTATATTTAACATTGCAGGGCGCCTTCTACTGGTATGGTCTAAATCCAATAACCACTTTAGACAAGAGCGGACTGTGAGATGCGATACCCAGCATGCAACTGCATTCCCCGAATTGCATCACTCCTTCCAGGGCGACCCGAGGACATCGATTCAGCTCCACAGGAAAGGCTTCATTAACGGGTGGTTTGGGGAGAACGTGGCCAGGTCCTTAATCCTAACCTACCTCCCAGTCGTCCCAAAAACCAGATTGTGACGCCAAAACGCACTCGAGGAACCGTCTGGAAGAGGAACGGGCGACAAAGGTTTCCATCTGCATGAAACTGCTGTGAATTGGCAATACTTCCACCCCCCCAGGTATTGCACAGTAGCTAAGCCACTTTGTAAAAGGTGAAAGAAAAGGCCCGGCGAATGAGACTGTTCTTACAAAACCACTTTTATTTGACAGTGTTTAGGTCTCAGTACCAACTTAAAAAACGAAACAAAGCGCTACAAACTAACACAGAAAAGCTGAGCCTAAGCAAAGTTGACTTAAAAAACAAAACCCAATAAAAGATTTAGCATAATAATTTTGGTTCCCGTTGACCTATGACAAAATATCGGGCGGAAAAAAAAAAAAAGTCAAGTGACAAGGTACGAAGGCAGAGAATCAAGCAGGATGCCAGCTGTATTGGGTGCAACCGTATGGAAATTCACCAGAGATCAAGGAGGGGGTTAGAGTTTCCACACAGGGAGGAGGGTTATCGGGGTACAGTACCAAAACGGTGAGAAAGAGGAGGAGCCCAGAGAAAATTCCTCCCATTACTACAGTTTATCAGTGGTGCAGGGGCGAGGGAGAGGCAACTGAAGTTTGGTCACAATCTACCTCTTAACGCATGACTAAAGGGAACCGTAGAACAGAGCCCTTTACCGGAAAAGGAAGACGACGGCGACTCCAGGGAGAGCAGAACGCTGGCAATGGGGAAGAACTGAGAAACTAATCCCTACAAGAAACACTGACAACAGGCCCCTAGCACCCAGCCGGACAGTTCTGGCCAAGGAAACTCGATCTCACACTGCTGCGTGCCCTGTGTGGGGCTCAACAGCACTTTTGTTTTGGGGGAGGGAGAAGTGGCCTGTCAGTGTGAGGGGTGCAGTTGAGGAGACGCAGACAGGGGGCGCCAGAGACGAGAGCCATGGACAGGGAGGTAGAGAGACAGAGAAGGGCGATCAGGTCCACCTGACCCGGTACTTCGCGTGAGAAAGCCGCTCTCTGAGAAAAACAGTGATCTCGTGCACCTGTCTCGTCTCCAAGCAGCACTTTAGGTTTCACACGGCTCTTTGCCCTGGAAAATTGACAGGATGAGCCTCAGTACAGTGTGATTTCCAGTGGGAGAAGATGGTTGCAGAGGTGGACAGAGAGGCAGACACCGGCTACAGTCCCTCACACTAAGACTCCAGGAGAGTTGGGTTACAGCTTTGCTCTTAGCCCGTAGCTTATGCGGGCTCTAGAAATCCTTTTCCACACAAGAAACAAAACATACACATATAAACTGTCACATTGCAGGGAAAAGAAAGGGTGTGTTTGGAGGGGGGTAGGGTAGATCCGGTACAACCAAATCGGTCCTCTCTACTGCCCCCTGTCTTCCATTCGAGACTAAAAAACAGCCAGTGTCAGTACTAGATTAGAGATACCCGGCCAACACAACATTCTCTTGACGTCACTGGAATGTTGGGCGACGCCCAGCCCTTGGCTTCCTCATAGCACCCCCTTTTTAAATGCTTGGCAAATCAGCCGCTTGCCGCGTGTTCTCAGTGCCAATCAGTGAGCTGTGTGTGTGTGTGTATCCGAGTGTCCGTGCATGTGTAAGACAGGAGACGAGTCCGTAAGGGTTCTAGAGGAGAGGGGATCACCCCTCGTTCACACAGTCAGCATATAGAGGGCTACTGAGGATAGAGAAGATCAGGCACTGGAGAGAGGTTATCTGGAAATGTGCAGTTGGCGTAGGGGAGGCGGAGGGCGTGTTTGCGAAGAGGGGACGTCAGTTTTCTACAACGCGGGAAGCAGTGGTCGCTGGAGGTCCCACGGGAGTAGGTGCCATCCCATCAGGCTGTGCAGGGGGAGGCGTAGGGTCTGAGAATGGGCGAGAGAAAAAAGGAAGAAAAAAAAAAAAAGTCAAGGTTAGTTGACTCATTAGAACAGCCTCCATTCAGCAATTCAGCCAAAGCTCAAGTCTTCCCTTTCACTGTCTGGCGCTGATCCGAGATCAGCACGGCTCAGCACACAGGCGGCGGGGGAGCACTTAGCAGGATGACTGAGCACATGTTCCCGCTCAGGGAGGCTTCCCGTACCACACTCATGCGACAATTCGGCAGTTTCTACTCTTGCGCCTGACCTGAATATTCTGGGTTCAAGACCCAGAACCAGGGTAAGGCAGGACAGACGTATATACTCACACATGCCGTTGGGGGCTCCGGGGTGCCTCGGACCCATCATAGGCGGCATATTGGCCTGAGGTTGCCCACTGGGAGGAACGCCGGGCATCAGGCGCCCTGGCATTGGCTGGCCGGGTCCTCCCATGGGCCCTGAGTCAGGGCGGGATCAGAGAGTCGAGAGTCAGGGAATAGGCAAGCAGCACCCACCTACCCAATCCCTAGTACTGCTAAATTATACACAAAAGACCTGGGAACTTCTGCCTCGTGAATTATATAAAAGCCATTTATTTGACGAACACAGCTCTCTGAGCAGACAGACAGCTTCACACCCACACACTCAAACAGTTCTCTAGCAAATTCACTTAAAAATAAAAAGGGGGGGGGCATCAATTCCTCTATGCCACTTTAAGGCGTTGGCACTTGTAATGTGCTTATTGAGCCCGGTTTCTTCACATGCATTTAGTGAGTCAGTTTCCATCTCTGAACCTGGGCTCCCCACTGCGAGTATGAGTGGGTCAAATCTTGCGTTTGTCCTTTAAAACGCCGCAGCTCCAGACAAAAGCTAAATGCTAAACAATACGCCTCAAGGCAACCATGAGGTTCTGCACCACCGAGGGCGAGTGTGCGCGCGCTTGCTGGGCACGGCGACAGATCAATTGAATCAAGGTAAGGAATAAAAGGGGTCACTGCTTAAGCAAGTCACTGCTCCACCCAGTGGTGGGCCTTCAACTGAGGCACAGGTCTTTCCACGAGCCATGCATGCACAAGGCACGTTATGCAGCAGATCACACCCATGCCACGTTACGTTCTCCAGCACCTAACGGGTGATAATTGGTTGTCTGCATGCAGCTCACCCGTCTGTGGGGGGTGGTGCGGGCCCAAGGGGTGATACATGGGTGGGTAGCCAGCTGGGTGGCCGTGCACACCCGGTGGGGGGCCATGGAGGCCCGCCGGGTTTTGTCCACTGGCTGCGGCGGCGGCGGCGGCGGCGGCCTGCTGCTGCTCCATCTGCTGGCGGGCCTTCATCTCGGCGTACTTCAGCTGCTCCATGTGGAA
>JAOVYW010002016.1:3234-15567 GCA_025775045.1 Hiodon tergisus
TGCGTTTACACTTGCGTTTACACTTGCGTTTACGTGGATAGCTTCAAATAGCTGCTAAAAACGTCAAAATTGTCTCTGCTTTCAAAACAGGTTAACCATATCCTTTTGTAGGTTTAATTTTAACAAAAACAAATAATGCTTGTTTTGTGTTTTTATAATTCACGTTAAACAAAGTTTTACCATTACAGTCCATCCGCTATTTTCTCTTGTCTGTGATTTTATGTGCGAAGAATTTGAAGAATTGTAAACTACATAATATGCAACCGTTACGTACAAAATGAATCAGATGTTTTATAGAGGTATACATTTTGTTTATTTTGTATTTAAAATGGTAAGACGATATTTGTCCCCTTTCAGACATTCAGTATTAGCCCTCTTAACGCACATCTAACACTTGGGTTATTCAGTCATACACTTGAGAAAGACTCGTGTCAACATCGTATATCTCTCCACAGAGGACCACGATATCCAGTCTCCCTGTAGTTCTGGATGGCCAAGTCACAAGTTCACGGGCGAATGTTCCCGATGAATGAATGGCTGTAACTAAACTTTTGGTCGATCAAATGGGCAAATGCTGGAACCCCAAACCAAGGACTGCGGTGACCCTGGGTGGGAACAATGGTGTATTGGCATCGGGCTGCACTTCTGAGTGTCCTATCTGTACTTGGTGGTGAGGGGTTTTCTCCAGTAAAGCAACCCATTGTCTCCCTCGTCTCTATGCAGGGCCGGAGCAGTCGGCCTAGGTCTGGAAGCCACCCCAGGATGCTGTGGAGTGACGGAACTGTAAAGAGGGCATTGTGTTCTTCTCTGGCTGGGAAGGTAGGCTCCGGGATATTAGCTCTCTGTGTGAGACACCCAAGTTCCTGTGCCGAGTGGGAGATGCGGTGGTGTAAGTGAAACATTTCCTTTTACCTTAAACATGGCTGTACTTTGACTTCTTGATAGGGTGGGATTATTGAGAATGATTATGAAAGATTCCGACCGAAAGATGTCTAATTGTTTCCATGAAAAAAAAAAAAAATACTAATGCCTCATCACAATTAACTGGGCATCACATCCAGTGGAAGCTGACTTGGTCACCTCTCCTTCTAAGCATTTTTAAGCACTGTATTTGATGATTCTCATTTCCACTCCACTTTATTTGAACTGATTTGTACCAGAAATATGTGTTTCTAATAAGCCGCTGGGGCATCCAGTGGTTTTGTGATGTCTATAGATCTGAGGCTCCCAGGAAGTCGTCGTCCCTTGTGTCTCTTTTGTGGTTAGCTAGGCATAATAAATCAAGGCTGTCTGTGATAGGACTCACAGCAAGATATCTAGTAGTAGCTACAAAACCTTTGTCCTGCTGCATCCATTCTCATACTTACACTGGTCTCATATTCTTGACCCCCATAGACATTGGATCCTTATAAATGTGGTCTAAACTAATGTTTAAGCAGCAACATTTTTTTCAATGTAACTAGCTATTTAACAAGCTTACTACAGCTAGCTAACACATTTTCAATAATTACTGGTTTTATTCTGAATAGTTAGGAGACCTTGTTCATGAATGCCCAGTATGGTTGTATTTGTATTTGCATTTGCATGTGGCAACAGCTATCCATAATTAAAAAAAATCCTTCCCTAGAGGAATTTTACAAACAATGCAACGTTTTCCTGTAAAAAAAATAAATAAAACTGCCTACTATGTTTCCCTTCGTAAGGTTAAAACAATGCAGGCTACATGAACCACATTACAGATGAAGAGATTTTTAACATTTTTAAACAGTTCTTTTAGTGTTTATCATTACTTCGGATGTGGTTTAAAAACTGGAAGTTTCAGAATAAAATAAACTCATTGTTTTATTATATTAACACACCAGCTGTCCAAATAATCCCTGTGCTGTTTGGGGCAGCTGGTGGCCTTTGTGGTTGAGGTCCTGAACTTGTGACCCGGTGGTTTCCGATTTAAATGTCAGGGGTGCCATTGAATGAGGAATCCAGAAGGAATATTTCCCCCTTTCTCAGCATTCCACCTGAAAGGACTTTCATGTGTTCTTACAGGCAACGCTTGACATCCTTAGGCTGTTGGAAGCAAAACTTCTGTGGATCCCGATAGCCCCCTGGGCTTGTGCTTATTTTGTAATAACCAACATTCTGCAATATCTTAACTCTTACATAATCATGTTCCCATTTTGTCGTATTTAAGATCCTCATAAATAGTAAATAGTTTGACCTTGAATTTCGATGACCAGTTACTTACCAAAGCCACATGTCAGTTCTTTTAATAGAGGGCTCTCCAGAGGGTTAAAGAGTAAAAAATATTTCCCTTGTAAATGGGGAACCAGAAAATGTCAGAGGTTTTGTTTCATGAATTGCATGCCAAAAACTAGTAAATCCAATTAATCTTTAATTCAAAACCCAATACTCTCCATAGATGCCATGACTAGTTTTGTAACTCTGCATTTCGATATTTACATAAACTCTTGTAGCTAGCCATAGGATGTGGTCTTTTTCCCTTCATGCAAACATTCAGCGATGCCTTTCATGAAATCAAAGTAATTGTAATCCCCCACCATGTCCACCCAGGGTTGTGAACAATGGACAACAGGGCTTAACAGGGTCACTGCAGACAGATGTGAAACATTACTCATCATACGTGATTTGAACGCAAAAAAACAAAGTGAGAAAGGGATGACACCCTCCACGGTGCGCAAGGCAGCCATACGCTTGGTTTAATGAACACTGGGGTTCCCAGGCCCTGCACACTTGTCATGTGACAGGGGAGCAAGGCGACAGCCACTCCAGGGCGCAGCAGCACAAATAGCATGGCAATTTCCCGAGTATCATGCATGATGACATGTTCAAGTTTTGATACCCATAAAACTGTCCATTCATAACCAGAGATGGGGTGAGGTCTTGAGTCACCGACAGCATTGCTCACTGCATGGTAAAGGCAGTGGGCATAATGAGCCTAATGCGTGACCATGGCTACAGCAAGGTCATTCATCCAATGAGGTTATTTGAGTAACAAACTTGAATAACATACTTCTTCTTTAGTAATGATATTAATTAAATGATTGGAATGGTTGTTGTTTTTTACATTTGATTTATTGGTGCAAAATGAGCTGAAATCTCTAGTAGCTCATAATGAATCATTTTCAATGTTTTAGTATAGTTTTAAATGTGTCCATATTGCTCGGATTAGATGCTCACAAATGTCTAAATATAGTGCTACGATTAGAATAATTTATTTATAAAGCTTGATATTCAAATAATTTTCTTGTGTTTTTTTTTCTCCAATTTTAATTAAATTGTATTATACATTTATACACAATAGCCCCAAGGTGTTTCAATTTACAGTATTTTAATTCAATACTTCTCTCTAAAAAACTGATGAAGATTTTATAGAATTATTTATTGAAATTACGGAATTGAAATCCTGCTTTAGGCAGCAACCCATCAACCCTGATGTATATGCAATGGGTTCGTCTTATGTTACAATCCATCATGTGGCTAGAGGGCGCTGTTGTGCAAGATGTGCGTGCTGCACCTCAGGGGAGAACAGATTTCACCAGAATTTACATTGCAGAGCAGTGAAGGGAACCCACCTCAGGCCAAACACCTGATGTACACATCTCTGCTGTGTTTGCATGCAAAACATTTCACTTCAGTCCTGATATAAGAAAGCACTGACAAACTGGGAAAATCTAAACATCAGACAATTATCGCTCTCTTGAAGTTGTGACGTTGCGCTGTAGCAATTATTTATTATTTAAATGAAAGTTTGATAGTGACATTGGAACTGTGACAAAGCTGATTTATCCCACACAGGCGGTCTGCTGTTAGTGACTGTGTGTTAGTGACTGATGGTTTTGTTGTGGCTGCATTGTGTTTCCAAAAGCCCACAGACAAAATGTCAATGTGTTGATTCCACTTCTGTAGTACAAGTCTTTTGTGCATTCATTTTTTTGGAGGCACTTTTTAGATGTCGTACATTTTAAATTTTACTAAAATCTATGGCGTTTGTATTATTTTGTTTTTAATTGTTCATTTCAACAGTTCCCTCATGATGTCAGGCATTGGTAAAATAGATATTCTTGAATTCTTCTTGCACACGTAAAATAAATACATTTATTTTAAAAATTTACCTTTAGATCGAGTATACCATTTCCATGGTAATAAAGCTAGTTTAAAATCACTGATGAATTATGCTTATTAAACCCCAAGGATAAGATAGCCTATGAGGAGTGTTTTGTCTTTTCAAATGGCTACAAAAATTAGTTTAACAGAAAAGATTTAGATTTATTAAATTGGTCTCTGTACTTTAACTGTACTTTAACTTAACCATTATTCCTGGACTTAAAGTGGACTTCCTAAAGTCTGCTATTACTCACACTGGTACACTCAGTGATTTAGAGAATATCAACTAAGAACAGTTTCAACTCAAATCTATTTTAACTTTTGTTCATTATCAAGAATGTTCTCCCCAAAAGCAAACACTGCCAAGGCAGATAGAATATAAATATAAATAATTTGACACAGGATGTGTGAGACATATATGTAGCTATGCAGCTCTTTGCTGTGTGCTGAGTTAATGGAGTCTGATGTCAATCCTTTCAGACACACATGGTTCCTCAGTAAATTGTACTGAAATCAAAGATTCCTCCTGATACACAGACTTGATGTATAAAGAAGTAAAGCGTAAAGCTGTAATAAATTTTTTTTAAATGAATTAATTTAAATAAATTTATTTCAAAATATGTTTTAAAAAAACAGATATAATAAGTTAACAGTAACAGAATAATAAGTTAACAGTAATAGTGAGAGAATGAACATTGCAATGCTCTTTATACAGCATTTAAAAAAACTAGCTCGCTAGCTTTTTATTTGGCATAGGCCCACCAGATTTAATGCTATATGAACAGCATCTTAATATGCCATGATAACAGCAAGGGAGCTGCAAAGCCACATTACTTCTTTTTTCCTACCAACAACCCTCACTGAAAAGCTTTGATCTGTTTCCATGCACACAAACATGAGCAAGCCAGTTATCTAGATTAGACTTCTACTTGCTCTCTCTCAGACACTGATGGTTTTTATAATAGGCTTGGTATTCATGCAATGTGAAGTTGAGTAAAAGGTAAAATTCTTTGTTCTTATGATGCCAGTGCAATTATTATTCAGTTATTCTGTCCCTAATGAGTTACAATACAGTGGAGTTACCGCAATATATTATATCCAGTTAAATAGTGTGGTATTTCAGAACAATGGCCGGGTCCCTTTTTGAGTTTGAACCTGCAACCTCACACTGTAAAAAATGTTAAATGTTTTTGAGTTTCAATAATTCCTGACCAGAGAAACAATTCCTTTCACGACAGGTGTATGCAAGTGAATGGAAATGTTTTCATTTCTGGCATCTAACCTGCATTTTTTTATATTCACATGCTTTTTTTTGTTATGGGGCTAACAGTGTATGCCAAGATGACAAACTCCGTGACCCGTAAAAACGTAATCTTGCAGAGCTGATACATGTTATATAAATCCTATAAACAGTATTTCACAGTTTTTGACAAGACATGGAAAGTTTGAGTAATTTTATTTGAGTAAGTATTTTAGGTTACTGGACCAACTCAAAATAATGTTAAAGACCATTAACTATAAAGAACAACAACTATATTTGTCTATTCAGATTTAATTTGCCAACACATGGTTTGAAATCCCTCCCTTTTCCAAGTAATTTAACTGGTCTGCATTTGTCATTGAAGAGCTATGCGATTGGATGTGCATACTCTAATGTATTATCTTTGGTTAATCCTATTATGGTTTGAAGTGTTTAGAGTTGTTGAAGGCTCCTTTCTGTTCATGTTGATGGACCATTTTTATTTGAATTTCGGTATGTAAATCTTATCTTGTTGAAAATAAATGTGTTTGGAAAATGCAGGAAATACATCAAAGGATGATTCTGGCGACGTATATTTGTCACATGCGTATTTTGAAAGTATTTGCAAGTATTTTGAAACCCATTATATATATTTGTGAAGTATTGAATTAGCAAATGGGGTCACACAAATACACACAGGAATAACTCTACACTCTACACATCAAAATGGCATAAATGTTTATGGTGAGGCCTTTTGGCACCGTGCGCACGTCATCAGCATGGTGGCAATGGCGATAAACATGTTGAGTGATGAAGTCCCTCAGCAGTTTTTAGCAGAAATTAAAAGTTGGTATTTTTGCCCTTTATTTTTGCCTTTTATGGGAAGCTTGGAAAGTGTGCGCACCGTCATCAGAAATCCATCTGTCTCGCAGAGGAAGAAAAAAAGAAAGGAGAACATAAATGTGTGCAGGCCATTTATCTTGTCCCTCGCTCTGTTTCTGTTCTATCAGGCCAGGCTCCAGTTAAACATGGCTGAAAGCCTGCTCGAGAATCTCCGCGAGCGGTTGCCCATCTCCATGGCACTGATGTATCGCTTTCCAAACACAAAGCAGACCGGGCCCCAGACCGTCCGCCATACTCTTTTCATTAGTCACATTCTCGCAGCAACAATAGCGCTATAACGCTAATGGGGGAAAAAGCAGGACTTCTCCTCGGGATGTCCCCCAGATCCCCGGATTGCGCGAGCTGGACCTGTCTGCCCCAAATCGTTTGTCATATACTGACCTTTTGCTTTCAGTGAATTTATGACCCCCTGGGTTCCCTTTGACAGACTTACCTTGACAATATTTATCAGTGGTTGGCAAATATTTGGAATTTAAAGACATAAATTAAGCCCATGTGGAATATTGTCTCATTAAAGGAGTACAGTGTAAATAGATGTAATAGTTACGGGGTGGAATTTGGATATCTGCCCTTGCTATTCTGAATCATAGCCATACTGTTCTGGTTCAGCAAGCCGTTTCAGAGCAAATAAGAGACTTTTGGTCAAAACATTTGTAAGCCTTTTTTAACCGGCCAGTTCCCACAACATTGTCATTAGTGTCTATACAACCTTAACATCTAGGTTTTTTGACAACATTGTTATTACATTGTGTGAATGGTATTGTTAGTCTTGGTTGTCTTTATTTAAAACTAGCATGGCTGCAAGAGGAGGCCTTTGATACATACAGGCCATGCTAGCCGCACGTGGTCAACCAAATCCTTTTATCCGAAATTGGCATCACCATATTTTTCCGTCCTCCACTTGTACACCCAGAGCAGTCAGAGTTGTGCATGCCTTTAAACATTACAACTCATGAGTGTAGGCCTTAACCTCACTTAACATTGTTTAGAGGGATTTACATAGTATAGGGAAGGGTGTATTGAAAAGAGACTGCAGTGCAGGTTTGATTTAAAGCCAGCAGGTCCATGTTTTTAAACTCTGTTCTTAGCAGACCAGAATGGATCCTAACGAATAGTAATGGCATTATAGCCTGTTAATAGCTAGAAATATATATATACAAAAACATTTTTTATGTATATATATATATATATATAGATGTATTACAGGCCATGTATTTTTGAAGTCTGTTCTGATGACTGATGAAATATGCTTGTGGGGGAATGCATGCTTTTTATTTTTATTTTGCAGTATGAATGAATTCAGTGAATACAGTATTTTTTTCTACAGCTTTTGCATTATTTTCATTTACTGACTGAGAAGATGTGTCATTGTTTAAAAAAAAATTAAATTAAGCAATATATTAAAATATTCCAATCATTCAATACACAAAATCTGGATTTGTTTTTGTTTCTGATCATTCTCATTGGTTTAGTGAGTCGTCCATATTTATTGCAGATCTGACAAAGGGATATTTGATGGTTCACAGCTGAGGAAGAGGAGTTTGGGTGGCATTGGGCAATTTACCCAGAATGCACTCCTTTGCCTGTTTATCACCTGTTTACCACAGAAAATGAAAAAAATGGCTGCACACAGATGGCCAAATGTCATGGTCGGTCAATTATGCCATTGGATATGCAGTACATTGAAACATAGGTTTGTACATGGTTCTTGTTATTTTAGTGTTTCTTTTTTCAAAACCAAAGTTAGGAAAGATGAAAAATCATCTATTTAAAATACATTTCTGCGAATTTTTCGGATTCTTTTGTTTTATTCTCTCTGCAACAGGAAAAGCCAAGGTCCAGTCCCTTGTACATCTGGAATGTCTCTCACAACGTTTACATATACTGGGACAAAATTGGATCATCTCTGAATCTCGAATAACTGCTTTCTAGATATTAAAATCTCATTTATAAATGCATCATGCTTTTTATTGAGTTACTTTCCTCAGACTCCTGTTTACTTATAAACACATGTACAGCATACTCAGACCCACTTACAACATTACGCTTGCTTTCACGATTAATTAATTAATTTATTTGCATGCTATATTCTCATGCAGTTATAACTGTATCAGTGTTACAAATTATAACCTTTTCTAGTTCTCCAATAGTGCATTTAACATAGCAAAGTACACATAGTTAGCATTACCTCATTGATCCTGAATTAAACGTCTGCTAGCAACACGGTCATTCTTGAAGCCAGTCAGAAGCTTTTGAGCTTGAGTTCTGCTACGAAACAAGTCTTCAGTTTCAGCCTATGATGTCTGTTTGCATGTTTGCACCAGGAGGCTGCTGACCAGCAGCCCAGTGGGAACGAACCAATAGCCCAACGTTGGCATCTGCTCCTGGGCTCGTGTTCTGCTCCACGGCCCAGCTTGCTTCAGTAGACCCTAGCCTCTATGAAGCCAGCGCCAGAATGCTAACCCAAGGGGAAGTATAGGCCTTAAAAAGTGAGCGGTGAACAAATGAGAACGGACTGCCGCCACTCGAAGGTAGCCTATAGGACCTCCCGGAGGTCCGGGGCAAGCGCGTTAGACTGGTGAGGGATGGTGGAAGGGTGGGGGGTATTGCTGATAGCGGCGTGCTGATTTGCATGGTCTTGTGTCACTCCGCCTCTAGGGGTTGATGTTGAAGTCACATGGCCTGATCTGTTACATAAACAGGGACCTCTGTGGCCCCGGTCGGCTCCGATAACTTGTTACTCAAGACAAACAGTCCTGTGGAGGGCAGGGAGAGGCGCTGAGTTGTTTAGATAACTTGTCTGTGGCCTCTTTATCTTCCGTGGGCCAAGCACGTAGCCCACACCATAATTTAATATTGTTTGTCTTCCTGAAGGAGAACACGCTTTAATGCTACCTCATGCATATCTGCTTTCACAACAATGCAGCTCAACAACGCAGCTCAACAATGCAGCTCCCTATCATTGTTTCATAACTGGATAGAGAAGAAGAATTCCTGTTTTGCTTAAGAGCGACGGCTTAGACTGCAGCGCCTTCCTAATGGCACTGTTCTGTGTTCAGGGACATACTACATAAGGGAAAATCTAATTCCCACAGTTTGTCTCTATTTTGACAGTTAGCTAAAGCTCAACTAGTGCCTGTATTGACAAAACAAACAATTATCAATGTATACTTGGCAGATCTGAATAGACTTCGGGGGATAGAGATATTTACTTTGATGCTGTGAAGAAAAAAAAGAATATCAAGTTAAAAAGTGAATATCAAGTGTGATATCCACTTTTCTAGATTGTTTCCCTATCATGACTCCACTTTTGTTTGCCTATTTTTATTTGAATCATTTTTAATTTACTTAATTACCACAATCTGTTGATTTCCTATAGGAAAAGTTTTCCAGTTTGATGCGGGATCATGTGGGTAGAACTATAAGCATCCATGAGTGTGAGAGGACATTGGAGACACGTGTCTGTCTCTCTGAGGCTAGGGGACCGCCGAGGGGTTGGCACATGGGAGATGATGCTGATCCACATGAATTAAGACCAGAAATGCATTTTGAGTGCATGGTAACTCCAGGACCGCCCCCCCCCGCATCAGAGGAGCGTGTGGCATCATATCCCTTCTGTCAAGCGATGGTGTGCCACTGGAGGCGACGCCCCCGTGGGCCCAGCTGCCCCTGCCCCACCCCCAACCTTTACCGTCTGAGGCCTCAGACCAGAGCTCCAAGTTTAAAGGAAGTTTCAGGGGCTCCTCTGCATGCCCTTCTCTAAAGATCCCATCCTTTATTCTTTTACATCCCCGTGTGCTCAGCGCGCTTTTCATTTGTGCTCATGTTTTTATTCAAAATACAGAATGGGAGCCATGATGATAAGTCAAGTAGTATTGAGTGAACTTCAGCTAACATCAAATAATAAAATAAATGAGTGGCACAAAAGCCCATCCTTTTTTTGTTGATGCTATACTAACTGGCTTTTTCAAATATTATTCCCTGGCCATGCAAGCAGAGCAAAGCTGTGTGTCTGTGTCCGAGGACACGTAACCGAGGAGAGCCCCCATGCTGTCAAGCAGAGTTATATAGGCTACGTCCCTTAAGTGGAAGGCAGGCATGTTTCTCATTTGGTTTTTACATCACCTGGAGATCCTCTATCCCACAGGCATTGCAGCATACGCGACAGGTTTTCAGACCATATGGCCTGTTGTAGCCCTGTGCTGACTTCACTAAACACTCAGAGTCTACTGCCCTACAGTTTCCCCTTTAAATCAAATGTATGTGAGGTTTTTAAAATGTTATATATATGTTCCCATTTGAAGATTTCCCCAAATCTTCAAATGGGAACATACTAGTAATTTTTCACATCTTGAGTTATAATGGTCATTGGCAATTTGTGGAAAATTCTATCTAATGGGTGCTTATTCTGTTAGGGATCTGCCTGAAGTTTCTCACACATTTGCATTGCTGTCTGCAGGAATAAAAGCTATTTTGAGAGGTATGAATTGTAACCCCCGTAACTTTTGATGACATAGATTTGGCGGTCTGCCCACAGTCCCATTTGTGTAAGGCATTCATTTCTCCACGGGACTACAATGGAGTGCAGTTTTAAATGTCCTTGAAGTGAGTAATGGATGAAGCAGCATCCATGTTTAGTCCAAAGGCTTTTTTTTATAGGGATAAAATGGGAAATGCCTGTTTGTGACAATGTTTGTAACAAAGGCCTCGGTTGTGTCCCAAGACATGATTGAGAGCATATAATGTAAACATCCCACCTCTGGGTTGGACACGACAAAGCACACTGCAGACCGCGGCATGGCTAAGAATCCATTCCCTTGCTTTACTTGGGGCCTGAACGTCTAAATATTTTGACACTTGATATGACTGAACATACCTGTTGACTGCACACTTGCAGATCTTCTCTCTGGAGTTGTGTTTTATTTCCGTATCCCCCCACCCCCTCTGCCAGCTCTGAGGGGGTGAAAATCTCCCCACAATGCTTTCATCGCTTTGACGCTTTTCGTTTGCTTCTCATCTATGTACAGTTTGTTTTCCGAATTAATCTTTTGTGAGTGTGCATGGGCATGTGAGTGTGTGTGTAAGTGTGAAACAGATTTGTTTTATGTGTACAGACAGATTTTTGCGAGTGCATGTGTGTGGGCGAGAGACAAATTTTGTTTGTGTGCACAGACAGACTTGTGCGCCTGCATGTGGGTGTGGGTGTGTGTGGGGGACGCTGATTTTGATCCACTGCCAAGATTAGTCAGCAAGACCCCAGAAAAGTCCCAGCAAGTGGTGTTCTGACTCCGCACTGCTAGCCAGAGGAGGCGTCCGTTCTGTTGGATTCCATACAGCTGCGCTCGTAACTCTTAACAGGCGACCGTCGTGGAAACTAGCTCACCCCATGTCCAGCTGTCCTCAGGCCTGAACCTCTGAATCAGGGTCACATACCCAGAGGAGTTTTTTTTTTTCTCTCTCTTTTTTTCTCCCCCTCTCACTGGGCAGAAAGGTGGGGTAATAGAAACCAGACAGGATGCAGAATGCGAGGCATTTGTGCGCGCTAGAGGGATCAGTCGCTTAGTGAGAGGGAAGAGAGGGTAAACCGGGAGCCACGTCCTCCGTCTCATAAAGCGATGCTGCTCCATCTCCTGCCGTGTGAGGGGCTAGCGTGAGCTAACCGGTAGCGGGCTGCAGCTTCAGTATGGACCGGGCGAGCCGCGGGGGCCGCTGGAGCTGGCAGACTTAGAGAGACCACGGCAAGGAAGTAACAATGGCTGGACGAAGCCGACGACGATTTTCAACGTGAGTTTGGCAGGTTTTTTTCTTTCTTTTCAAACTTGACTTTAATCTCAACAGGCAGTTGTTTGTTATGAGGAATTATGTGCACTGTCACAGTGTATTGATATTAAGAAACACTGTTATTTGGAGGAAAACTGTAGGATATTTTTCAAAGGAAAATTGTGAAAATTATACTGTTTTCCCTATTGTTATAATTAAAAAAAAAACTTATGGCAAGCTATCGTATTTTATTAAACGCGAGTGTTAATGCGAGTGCTTGTTTATTCTCGCCTGTACCCGTGTTCGAC
>JAOVYW010002017.1:0-15565 GCA_025775045.1 Hiodon tergisus
GGGGAGGGGTGTGTGCATTGGGGGAAATGTGGGGGTGGTGAAGAAGGGTGGTGGGCATGAGACATTGGTAGAGGGGAGGGGGTGTGCATTGGGGGAAATGTGGGGGTGGTGAAGAAGGGTGGTGGGAATGAAACATTCAAGCAGAATAAAACATTGTTAAGCCCTAAGGGGAAAAAAAGTCCTTAAATATTGAACGCACAGCGGGTTGTCAGGGTGACTCGGGAACACAGTAAAAACACTATTTCCACAGGAACTGAAATACTCGGGGGTCCCTATCCCTCGGGATTATTCTGCCCAGATTGGTGGAGAGTTAATTGCTATCCAATATTTGTCTATATTGATCAACATTCATTAAAAACCAAGGTGCTAATATGACAAAAACAAGATGAGATTTGTTGAATTGCTTAGTTGCTTAAAGGCGACCTTATCCTGACTACACACACTGGTCAAAAAAAACCTCAAAAGACTTTACAACTAAAAAGAAAGCTATCAATAGTAATCTGGCAGTTACAGTTTTACACTTTGCACTTCTGTATATAGTCACACTGCAATTACTTTGCTTGCAGGTAAAATTGAACCAGCAACCTGCTGATCATGGTACAACAACACTCCATCCATCACCATAGATGTAAAATCCAGGCTCATTGATTCAGGAACCGAAGTGGTAGGTTCATGCAAGGTTTTCAGATCTGTGCGAAATGCAGCAAACATAAAATCCCATAAACTGTCCGTAATGGCCTGTGTCTCACAGCAATCACCACGCTCACAGGACCACAGACTTCAACTCAACAACTGCCTCCAGTGTAAGCCAAGTCCTGTCTGCTTGACTTAGAAATAAGTGTATTCAGACCATGATCTTCACGTGTCTGCCGGCAGTAGGGGTCAGGAGACAGGACTGGTGTCCCCCAGGGAAGTCTTGACAGCCCCGCGGGGAGCGCTCGAAGTTTATAGTGCCAGTCCACCGCCTCCAATCTCTAATCTGGATGACAGAGGCACAAGTAGCACACAAACAGGGCTATTAGGCGGCACTCCCAAACGCAGGAGATTGAGTGAGAGGAAGATCCAGTCTGCCGTTTCTTGTGTCCAAGGAGTTTACTGAATAAGCTTCCTACCCCTAGCTAAGGCATATATCAAACTTGAAAAATGAACCTTGACTGTAAAAACTCTTCACAAAGGAAAAGTTTGTCCTGGGTGCAAACTTCTTTACTAGAATCACTGGGCCAAACAACAAATGCCTCATGTGCATGGTTCATTATTAGATGAAAGGAGGACGATGGATGAGTGAAAAAAAACAACAACTCTGGACCTACTTAAGTGTCCTCGTCCACGCAGAGTGGCAAGGGCAAGGGGTGGAAATGTGCAAAGTCAGGTTATGTGATCAAGCACGTATACCTTCTCTACTTCTTCATAACTGACCCATGGCCTCCTCACTGGTGGGCCAGCAGGCTGCAGGCTCTAGAGATCTTGGACACTTGTACTTGAAATTAAAACAAATCCCCGGAGATATTTAATTTAAAAGTTTGTCTCCAAAAACCTAACCCGGTTCTTTATTTTTTGACTTGCTGCATAAGAAATGACTGTTGTCTAGTAAATGGGTGGTCAGAATTTTGAATGAACGGTGATTGTCTTTGAACGATCAGTATGTTTGGCTGCATTAGGCTGAACTCTCTTTCTTAACATTGATTCAGTGCTCTTAAAAGGCTGGGATGCCTGTATCCCCGGCAATGCCACTATGCTGCAGAATGCAAGTTTTTATAGTGATGAGGAAGATCTGTGGGTACCCCCACCCCAGCCCACAATCCCACCCAAGAAGCATGGCCTGGTCTAGTTGCCAGCCTCCCTTGGCCCCAGTCTGGTTAACAAGCTGACAAACGATGGGGCAGAGTAAAAAGTAAAAAGGAACCAAACAGACACCTGTAGACGAGAGGCAGAGTCTCGTGCTCTGATGATCCAGGCGCTTCTTTGTGGCCAAAAGCCTTGGGGAAGCACCAGTTTTGAGGCGGTTAGAGGTCAGTAAGCACAGGAGTAAATGTTCTCCATTCTGCATAGGCCACAGTGAGGACAAACAGGACATTTACGCTCAATGGGAGATTTTTGTTTATTTGCTGTGCACTCAGAGTTAGCGAGCCGGTGTTTGTTTGTTGTGAAATGTACGCTCATGTTTCCTCTGTGACAGTGACTCACTCCAGGGGAGTAGCTGTTTGAGTTGTCTTTCATGGCAGACCTCAAAACACAACAATTTTTGATGTTGCTGAGTGTTGACTCATTTCCTTCAAATTACTTTGAGGAACAAGTGCTTATACCTAAGAACCCCCCCCCCACAATATGATCCCTCCCTCCCCCATAAGACTATGTAATGATGTAAGAATGTTCTGTTTGTGCTGTCAGGGCGACACAGAGCGCGCAGCTGTTTTTTTCTGTGCAGAGCACCACCCTGTGGGATCACAAGCAAACCCCCGCGGTCAAGTCATTGGCCCAAGTCGGCAGATTGCTCAGGAGCGGACACGCGTAGGTGATGCGCTTCTTTCCGTTCATACGTCACGGGAGCAGGTGATGCAGGGGACCTCCCGTGAACTGGCATGGGCCATCTGCTGATTAGGAAGCGTTGCCCAGTAATGCATGAAATCACCTTGCAGGTGAGGATGCTGAAGGAATTTTTTTTAATGAACAAACCTCTTGTAAGGGTTGGTATTTCAGTGTGTGTGTGTATCACACATGAAAGTATCAAAAACAAGGTTAGAAAGAACTCGGTAGGATTAGAATCCTCTTGATGTATGACATGTTTTTGTATTTAATTTCATACTGTTTACTGCTTTATCGCTGGACCTAGTTGAAGAATGTGCATTTTAACACACACACACACACACACACACACACACACACACACACACACACACACACACACACACACACACACACACACATAAAACCTGGCATCCTTGCAGGGTTTTAATTTCCTTCCTAAAAAGGTCACATCTGAGCATTATGAAGTGAACTTCCCAGGTGGGTTTTATCCGACATACTTATTTTGGTAGTGTTTTATGGGTATGGTGTATTTCACAATAAGTACTGAAATCAGTTAAGACTAATTATTGCTACTATTTGTTTTACTCACAACAAACAGGTCCCTGGGTGATTGCTATTTCTTGCATTGCTCATTAAAAGCAATACTGGGTTCGAAAAACTCCTAGAGGCTCACATTGCCCCCGACCAGGCGTTCCAGGTCAATATCAGCTGCTAACTGAAAGGCTATTTTAAAACTTACAGGGATACAGTCCTCAAGTATAATAATTTCGACAAAGACTGGAAGCGGTGGCCGTTGCCAATCTTTGAGGCTGCTATATCTGCTTAATTTTGTTCTATTTCATCTTTCAATGGTGTAATTGAATATATTTTTGGGGATTAGAAATTCTCACCTGGAGTCTCCTGGTATAAATCAAATGCTAACTGAGGGAACTAGATAAGAAAACAAACCTTGCAACCAGTGGTAACTGTTGTCGGAGACCCCCGAGCTAAAGGAACAAATCGAAACACACAGAAGAAAAGAAAACGCAGCAAAAGACACAGCTGCCCTGGCGTGACTTTTGCTTTATTGATTATTTCCTTGCTAATTAATCGCCAATAGCAGGTCCTTGCTGGTTTCCGACAGGCATCCAAACTCCTGTCGTTCAACACTGCCCCCGTGCGCGGAGTGCAATATGCTAATTGATTGTTAATTTTTATGTCGCCTGATTGGTTACCTCACACAATCAGTCGGAGTGGCACCGCTGGCCGCCGGGCCTTGCAGAGCCAGGAAGGCAATGCAATAACAAGCGGAGGTTGCTCACTACAGCGTGAAATGACTTTATTAGGCTCTTACATTAAAAGCCCTGCCACAATACATTCTTAATAAGGGCTAGTGAGGCCAGAGGGAGAACCTTCTGAAACCGCCACTCAAGCGGAGTCAAAAACATCACAGCACGCCGTCAAACGTACCCAACGATAATGAAAATGGCGAACTCAGCTCTGTAATTTAAAACCCATATCTGCGATCCGCAATAATAGGCTGCCAAAGCGCACGTGACGGCTTGGGGAAGGATAAACGACCTGTTTCTCCCCCCTCCCCCACCAAGAGCATGACTTATCGGTGTTTGAACGAGTGAAAATGAGCTGTGCCAACGAACGAATTGTCTAAAATTGAATAAACAGAAAGGCCAGCCATTAGCAATAGGTGTGTTATTTATCAGGTGCAGGTGCCAGCGTTTGGGATTTCAAGGCTGTAAAAGTGCGATTAGCACTTCATCATAAGTTTTCCCTCAGTGTGGTCGTGATTGGCTCACTCTGCTGGGCGTTGTGAAAGGCGCAGAGTCTGTCTGACTGACAGGCAACCAGACTGCTGCAGAAATGCTTTCTGTATTTTACAAATCATAGAAGAGCAGTTTCACTGATCAATCAATCAACGCTTTATTTTTAAATCTGAAATCTACAGATTTCTACAGCCAAGGAGAAAGCCTCCCATAGTTATGCTGCTCTGAACTCCAGAAGATTACACCCACGAGGGCAAGGGGGCAACGCTTTCTCCACAGGGCACACAGTGCTTTTCTCACAGTGTTTCGCCTACTCTCTGCAGCCATCCATTACTGCACTTCATCTGAATTCATTTCGTAACGACATTGCAAATCATACCCTTTGCTGTGACCCGTCCGCGGTGACATTTAGAACCGGGGCCGACTCGCCGAACGTTTGATCCAAGCGTTGCCCAGAACCACTTTGGCAGGACAGAGGTGAACCGAGAAAAGGTAAGGTTGTGATTTATATAACGCTGAGGGTCTGGCGCTCGTGAGAACGGTGCAGGGTGTTCCTGGGACCAGGAAGGAGAGCTTGCCTCACTAGGTGTGAGAGAAAGCCATGGCTCTCTCAGAGGTTGATGGCTACAGAGCTAAATGACTGGCGCAGTTCTCACTTTGGCGCTTTTTGCATTTTTCGCGCCTGGAAGCACACTGAAGAAGTTTTTGTTATCTGCAGACTCAAAGGCAAAGTGACAATACTCCAGGCGGAAGTTGGTCCAACCACATGCCAGTTACAAATCTGATGCAGATGCTGCCTAAATTCCAATGATCGCATGTCACTGGAAGAGAGTTTCAAAGGTACCCAACATTCTCCCTGTGTTGGCTGAAGTTTCACCAGTCTCGGAATCCAAAATTGACTTCTGTACTCTTGGAAAAAAAATATTATACAAACAAATATTTCCTGCAATCCTGTGTGCCAGCAATTATGATATGTTGATGTAAATCAACCAGGACATGCAACGTCACCGTAAAGTTGCACCCATCCAATGCAGATATCTCCAAACATTTGTTTGTCTTTTGTTTGCAGAGAAAGCTAATAATTAACCATCATGCCGCTGTAACACGAACAGCCCTGTCTTCCCCTTTCTGTTTTTACATGTGATTCTATAAGTAAAGAAGGGGGAATTTTGTCATGTCTTGTTTAAGTCTCGAGCCACGCGGATAATCTTAACTAGATCTGTAAGTCCCTGACTCTAATAGAATTTGCTCGGCTCGCGGGCCTATCTGGCTGCCAGAATAGCTCTGGGAACCGCGGCCTGGGAGTGTCTGTGCACCTCATTGTTGTTACCATGTTGCCACGGATCCAATGGGCAGTGAGGAATCCCCGGCTGCACTTTTCCATCTGAAGGACACGTAGTGCCCTCCCTGTTTTAAGCCTCCGTCCCCTCACACGAGCGCCATCACTCTCTGTTGCCTTGCTTTTGTTCTCCCTTCACGTAACGCCCTATCACTGCAGATCACGACTGGTTTGAATTGTCGGAGAGAACCGTCTAAGAGAAAATTATATTGTGGTTCTTGGGACGGTCCTTCTGATCGCGTTCACTGTTCGGTAGATTTTTGCAAAAAAATGATTGACTGAAACTTCACACAGACAAAGGCTAGCGAAGTAACTGTATCAACATCATTCTATGAGTCTGAACTAGTTTAGGTTTTTGATTGCAAATGGGTTGTATATAATAAGCTTTAAAAGTGCGGATTATGTTGTGCAGTCCAGACATATTTCTTCCTATTCCAAAGTGTCATGATTGCAAGCTTTGAGCCAAAGAAATGGGGAAGAAAAACTGTACCTAGGGTGCATTCCTTTGCAAGGAATTGTAAGCAGTAGGGTAGGTTGCTGCGTCAGCGGGTTTGGCTGTGAAGGAAGAGGGAGAGGTTAATTTTGCTATGAATAGCAATGTTTTGTGACAGTCAAGCAGGACATAGACGATGAATGCTACCTTTTCTTTATATATCTAATGTACTACAAACTGGGAAAAAGCAGGTTTGTGTCATGCCTGAGCAGCTCGTAAACTGAGGGAAATGTAGAATAAAATGCTACAGAATGGGTTATGAGCAGACACCAGTGTGACACCGCTACACATCTAATGGTCCTAATAACTGTGTAATTACTCCGTAACCACATCATAAGTCTATGAACATATCGTCATTCAGCACTTAAGTAGTTTAATCATGTCTGTGTAATCAGATAAATATTTTGGAAAGGGTGAGCGACAGGAGGGAGCTTCTGCAGTGATCAATCTGCTTTTAATATTTCATTTATAAAATAGTGATTTACAACTTTGATGGTATCTCATTCAAGATTTCAAAGGCTGAAGATTAAAACGCCCTTCAGCAAATGGAACATACACTAAGACGTTTTCACTGTCATCGAAGGACCACGAAGGATTCGTGATTTGCAAATGTGATTTTCAAAATCATTTGAGGTCTTTTGAAGCCAGACAGAAAACATCTTCAGAACACTTAATTTTACAACGTGGTCCATAAATTAATTTAACCCAACAAGAAAACGAATCAGAAAATGTTCCATTCCATTAAAAATAATCACTTATGCTATGGAGTCCTGGCGATATTATGACATGGTTTGTTAAAGCGATTTAATTTTAGCTGTTGTTTACTCAGAGAGAATCAAATGGTATTGGTAAGGGCTTCAAATGCAGTCTATGCAGAGCCAGAGTTCTCAGAGGAATATAAATAAATAACAAAATGAATATCATAATATTTAAGCCTGCTGTCTTTTTTTATGGACTATTGCACATCTCTGGGAGTGCAGTCTGACATGAATTCCTTTAAAATCCTTTGCCGTAAAATCCACACTTTCACTCCATTTTATTTTTCCGACCTGCTCCTAATGATAGTTTGCAGAACATCAATCCAGGGGACAGCTCCTAGCCTGGAACCAGAGAAGATGATTTTATGAGAGGAAAGGAAGCTCAAACACAGGAATAAACATTGAACTCATATTGATTTATTGCATTTTCAGAGACTTGTATTATGTGTGGATAAAACGGGAAACTGAAAGAAGATAAACTGCTTTGTTTTCCCATCTATTTTTGCTTAATATATATTTTATTCGCAGAGAGCCAAAGGCTAGCAGGCCTCGATGACTTGCTGTGAATTCAGATAAAATGAGCAAAATCTTGCACCCTAAGTGACTTTTTTTATTGCTAGAAGACTCTTATTGGTTCGCACTCATGACGACCCAAGCACAGTTGCTCTGAATACCATTTTTAGTGGCTGTTGAATGGAGGGAGCAAAAGTGCTTTTTGCATGCCGTTTGCTGACCTCCCCATGATCTCCAGGGCAGGGAAATTCATGCAAACTCCAGCTAGGCTCCCAGAACAAACAGGAGAGAGGGACGGGGTGATTCCGGTCCGGGGGCTGAGCGAGAAGAGGGAAATTATCTCTCACACCCAGCGACCCGGCTCCTCCAATGCCCGGCAGCTGTGTGGATTATGGCTGAACTGATGCTGATTATTAGAAATTTCTGACACGGTTGGAGCTTTGATAAGATCAAGGGAGTGTGTCCGGACACACCCACTACATTCCAAGTGTCCAATGCTGGAGGGATAGTGAAGAAGATCCTCTTTGGGAAAGCCTTTGCTCTGCTGCCTCCCCAGCCTGAGTGGGTGATGCCTGCTCCGTGTAGCTCCTGACAAGGCAGTTAAAGCTCTGCATCTTTTGAGGGCTTGTCTGGAAAGGCCTTCACTGCCTTCTGTTCAGCTTCCACTCACTCTTCCCAGCTGCTATCAAAATCATTGGAAAGACACATTTAGAAGAATTTGACGACAGTATTCGGATTGGTGGCGGCAACTTCAGGAGGTTAATTGAGATGTCCAAGGTCTCCTGTCCTCATTGGTGGGTACCGTCTGCTCTGCAGTATTGGCTGCTCCTAATGGTTCTCCTGCTACATCATAAGCCCTCTGCTGCAATGCGATGAGGTGTGACATTAAGTGAGATCGAATTGTTAATTAACGGACGTGACAGCTAGCTTTCAAAGCCTGAGCCAGGCATAACAGCACCTGGTCTGGTCATCTGCCAAGTCCAGCTGGGTGTTAACTTATCAGTATGTCCCTTAAAGATGTTTATGGGGATGAGCACAGCTTGACGTATGGTCATGGCATTGTCTCCTTTTCAGAGGAATAAAAATGCTCCTCAGCTTTTGCATTAAAATGAGCATGGTGCTTATGAACCTTGAATGCCACGCTCACTCTACAACCTCTCACTGACCACATATGTTCCTCCACCCACTTTCATTTTACTCCTCCCTCCTGTTTGGCCTGGGGAATGGTTCTGAATGGAACTGTAACTCTCCCTCCACTGTAAATAAATAAATAAATAAATAAATAAATAAATAAACAGCCTGACCAATGTCAGGGATTCTGCGGGATGTATTTAGAGCCAAGATGGTGAACCAAACAAACTGCTTTTTCATATGTTTTTATCTTGACCGAAATGGCCTCTCCAATCACATGGTTGAATCTCACTGAAATCTAATGATTTTTGCATAGCTCTTTTTTTCTGTTTCAGACATTCCAGACTTTATTCCAGGGTGCAACAGGAAGTTTGAATGGGAAAATCCTTATCTTTCCATTCTCTTTCTCATTCTCAAGATGAAAATAGAAGTTTTGGTTCCCATAGAAACAAAACAAAGACTCCTTTGAAGGTGCCATTACTCCTTGGCATGCTCTATCCTAAAATGATCTGAATGTCAATTTGTGACAGGTCAGAAAAAGAAGGGGTATAAAAATTAAAAGAATAATAATAACCTTGTGCTAGTATGAACAAAAAATATGTTTACCATCAGAATATACAAACTGAGATTAGTCAGCATCTGGACGGAGGGCCAGAGCTTAATTCAGCTTTCCAGTGCAGGACGCATTGCCAACATCCTGGTCGTTGAGCGAAATGCGCGGAGCAGTTAGTGCTTTTTACCAACCACGTGAGCGCTTTAGATTCACATTAAAATGCAATGAAATGCCACGACACCAATTTTTACCACGTCCTGTCATGTCAATACGATCCCTGCACTTTTGCTCCTTAAAGGAAAACATTCCTTGTGGAGCCTGTGGGTGCGACCAAATGCTGGATGAAATGGCACTTTAAACAATGGATTTGTTTGCACGGTGTTTCTGGTCTTAAGGGGCTTTCTGCTAAAACAAAAGAAGCTTTCCTCTGTTATTTGTGACAGCTGCAGGATAAAGAAAATAAACTAGTTGAGGCAGAGTACGCTAATTTTATCCGTGCAGATGAATTAAATTAATTTGCATGGAGAGTGATTATAAATATCTATGTTACTGTTTGTTAAACTGTGATAGTGTCATTTAGAATAATTTGTCTTCTATGATGATTAACACTAAATTATACTAGGATTTAAAATAGCTTTCTCTTATTCTCTTCATGGATGCGAAAAAGTGAATATAAATAAATAAACGTCTAGAGGAGTGTAACGTAACGCCCGATCTGTACCACTTGTTATTCAGGAGCAGTCCATTTTTAAAATTCTAAAAACACCATGACGCAGTGTTCATTAAAGCGGCTCAGAGTACCACCCTAGGGGATAATTTGATGGGCAGATTATCCAGAATAAAAATTCAGCTGTTGGCTGACAGGTATGATAAGGAAATTAGCAGTTACAACAGTTTTTTGATTTTTAAAGTAAGTTTTTTTTTTTTTTGGGGGGGGGGTAGCAGAGAAAAGGAGAACTACTATAAACTTGTGAAAGTTATGCCTACTTCAATGCTTTATTCTTAGAGGTTCTCAATTCTTCCAGACATTTTGATACAATTGTGTCAATTTGTCTGTATTGAAATGTTCAAATTGTAAAGGCTCATTCAATTTTACGATTAAAAATTAAATCTGTAAATTAAACGGCAAAGCCTTTTTAAAAAGAAATGAGCATAGGAAGAGAGAGCAACAAACCCAACTATACAATCTCGACATCCATGTTATTTGACACAGTGCTCCACACTTTCTGGCCACTCGTTAGATAAGGCGAAATACGTGGCTTTTTGTTGCTAATGGCAACACCCCATTAACAGCTCCGTGTTTCTTTGGGGGTCGCAGGACAAGAGATCATGGCTTGATTGGTCATTAGCTGGGAAAGAATCTGTTTTTAGGCCGCAGAAGCGTTTCCACAAACGACCCACATTAGTCAACTCAGACACAGTTAATTGGGCCTCTGTCTGAGGCATTCCTCAAAATTCTCAGAATCCTCAGCATTTCAAACGCGGACATAGCTATTTACGAGTAATGTGTGTATCCAATTTAATTGTGAATAAAAATGCTCACTTAAAAGAGGAATGACAAATTGTTGGAACTTACTGACCTGTGCTGAGAGGCTGGTTCACTTCCTTCTTTTTAGTTAGGGATCCAGTTTACGTTTTGTATGAACCTGTGAGTTCTGATTTATTAGTGAGCTCCATTAGTTAGTCACTGTACATTCAAGTCAGTCTAAAAATTTGTATAAATGAAACCACAACTTTCCATTCATTTAAAATTGTATCGTTTGTTATTGTGTGTAGATCTGGGTTTCCCGTCTGCTGCAGGGTAGTTTGCTTCTTACAGCATTAGTGCAAACAAGAGAACTGGTTTCAGTCGACGACGAATAACTTAATTACCTGACGTGAATTTTATCGTGCATTTGTGATTCGTGCATTTGAATGTGTGTGGATTGATTTGGAACTGTGAGCAGAAAACTTCTACTGGAAGTAAGTTATAGACTTGTGTTCATATAATTTTAAAGAGCACCTGTCGACCAATCAGAAATCTCTGCAAGCACTTGTATTGCTTTTCAAATGAGTCACCGTCATCCTCAAGCCTAATGGACAAAATCTGCTTCCTTCTATAGTTTTTCAATATAGAAGATTGAGTTGCAATTCTGCTAGTTTGTTTCAGTGGAGTGCTTACAATGGAAAATCATTTTAATTTATTGTGGAAAGGACCAGTTATGAGCCCCAGAATTTTTTTAAAATTATTATAAAAATAAAGAAATCTTATCACAGGAAAGATTTATTTACAAGGCACAAATGAATCTATGACAAACCGAAGTTATCCTCTAGAGAACACAGGGATAAAGTATTTTTCCTTGGACCGCCAATAACCCAGATATAACCCAATTATGTGAATCAATCCTTTTTTGATGGGGGGGAGGTATGGATTAATGCTGATTCACTAATGTTTCAAAACACAGTTACTAAAGGAAAATAACCAACAGTATGCATTTGCAAACATAATTTACCCGAGACTTCCTATGAACTCAGGTGATGAAACCTTTATTGTTTTTTTCTGAGCAAGCAGAGCCTACGAAAACCAGAGGCACGGTTTGTGGCGTTGACATTATGGTGCCAGAGCTGGAAAACTATCATCTTGAATGAAAGCATGATCAAGAATATCAAAGGTAAGACTTGAAAGTGGACACACCATCTCAATAACAGCAATTACGGGTCCTGCCAATTGAATGTATTCAAGCAAGTTGCTTGAATAGGAGGTAAATTTGTCCTGAGAAATATCCACTTCTGGTTGTATGCACAGTTAAAGCAGTAGAAAAATTGCTGTACGGACAGAGGGCTTAAATAATGAAATGAGGGTCAGGAAGGCGGGTTCTGCTGACCTCTCCAGTTAAGCACATTATGTTGCCCCGGGAGAATAAATGTCAGCCCTTATTTTAATGTATTTTTTATGAAACCCATACCATATTCATGGGTTTGAAAAGGAGACGTCTGAAGGATAATTTTATAAAAAGTTTATTTTCCCGCAATATTTTTCAATATCCTTTAATATATCTTTCAGTATCTACAAGCTTGATAGCCAGATGTACAGGAGCATCCTTCAGCCTCTGCTTGAACCTCTGGAGTGTTGATGGGAAGGTCCAGCCTCTGTTAGACACTGAGGCGGCCCGGTATCCCTGGCAACTTATTTATTTATTTGAATATGCCAGACACAAACGCAGTTCCTAACGACTGACTTGAAGTTTCCATCATACCCTGTGGATGTCTGAGCTGAAGGAGGGTAAACGAGCATGTTCCTCGCACTTTTGGGCTCCATTACAGCTGACCGGGAAGAAATTCAGCCCAATAACCCTTATTTTTTTCTAATTGCGATGCTGCAATATTGTGTTATGGGTCAGGACACCAGTGGAAAAGCAGACATTCGCAGCTTACTGTCTAATAACTTAACTTATTTAATGGATGCATGGTGTATGCAGTGGTTAAACAAGATATATTATGCTTGATAGGGAAGAAAGGCCTGGAAGGCTTTATTTTGGGAACTAAGCATTATTTATTATGTTAGTTATTGGCACAGCAGATGTTCTGATAAAGAATGACTTAGAAAGAACAGAATGTTATACTAAATTGAGATATTCAGATGAATATTCACTAAAGGAATTTAAGCTGAAAAGAAAGGTCTGAGTAGTAGAATTAGTTTTTGGACTGTGTAGGTTTGTTGAAGCCTTAAATAAATCTTAGCTTAACTTAACCTAGCTCATGAACTTGACTTTGCTTAACTGATTATATTCACTCTATGTTCCTAAAGGATCAGACTCTGCATCCTATCTGAAGGCTTATCTGAGGGAAAAATGTGAAAACACGCTGAACCACATTCACGGACCCAATGACAAGGAAGTATCAGTCTTTTGGATGGATGCTGGAGTTGACCGTAGAGAGAAGCATTTCCCCCCGGCAGGCCCCTAACATGGGGTGGCGATGGGCTCCATCTCACCTTTCCGCTCTGACACTCTAAATCATCTCAGATGCCCGTAGCCCGGTGTGGTTCATTGACGTGCCAGCTCATCCCCTTGTTCCTGAATATCATTATCGCCCAAACACGACTTCACTCGGGACATCCGTCAAACTCCCGCCCACCCAAAAATAAATAAATAAAAATGCCGCCTTCGCTGAGTCCACGAGCAGGGGCAGAGATCCATCAAAATCCCATCTAGGGATTCTGAGTCCATGATGGATGCTTGGTGGAGCCTGCCTCTCCCATGGAGGTGCCACCTCTGGTCCGTCAAACGTATGGAGGATTGATGTCTCCTTTCATTCCTATCACTCGCTCCATGATCGGCAGATGTCGGCATGTGATCCTCCACCCTCTGGATTTCTAACCAACTTAGGCAGCTCAACTGGTATGCTGGCTTATGTATTTTGCTGTTGTTGTTAGGCGATGCACTTTGAACAACTGTGTGGATGGAAGGGATGGATGGAAAAGTAACAGTGAATCTTCTCATGCTTTCCCCATTCTACGTTATTATGGCAGAGACACCACACGTTTCATTACTGCAGCAGCCAGAAAGTGAAGTGTTTTAGCTTTGCTCAGGTCAAAGAGAACATAAAATAAGAAATTAATGTTTAAAAAATTTAATAAGTAAGAAAATAAGTCATTTAAAAATCTGTTTATTCTTTTGTTGAATTTGTTGAATCACCACAAAAACCCTGCATGGCACAGATTAATGACTGGGTCCTACAGTTTTGGTAGATAAGGATGAAGTAAGAAGATGGCTGGGACTGGAAACTCAGTGCTTCGTGCTTGCAGAGGTAAACTTGCCCTGGGTTGACAATTTTCCTAGTTGCCCTTCATCAATATTCTGATCATGTATCATAAGATGTAAAGCCCTGACATTGGCCCATTGGCCCTGTGTTCCACACACGTGAGGGTCCACCATCACAACCTCTGTAGCCTGAAAAGTGGAAAAGGCTGATTGTTTAGCTTCACACTTGGAGTTGAATGTGTCACCAGTGAACAGAGAGATTTCACTAGTTGCCAAATGAGAGGCAAACTCATTGTGGAAATGCAGCTCCCAAACAATCAAAAATAATCATGTTCTGTCTTCTCAGAACCCTAAAGACCAGCTTAAATGACTTAAATTCCGCCTTGTGGCCTCCTGGTACCCGAATGGCCTTCAAGATGTTGGAACATGTATGGACCACCAGCAGCCAAATTTTATAGGTAACCAGTAGACAACCATGCTATCAGAAGCCATTTCATGTCATCGTAAGTCTTTAAAAAATATATATTTGAATATGTTGCCATTGCATGTACAAAAAATACTTATTATACAGCAGGCCCGTACATACACTGCACTGCACCTTGAAGTAGAATTTAAACTTAAACTTATTTAAATATTTTCAATACACAATAGAAAAAAAGAAGAAGCATATTTCAGTTAATATACATCATGTAAGGATTGAATATTGCCACTAATGTGTCCCAGTTCAGACAGAGTGAAGTGCAGTTTGGGTAGTGTTGTCCGAATGGCAGCAGAATGCATCAGCGCGCATCAGCACCAAGAGCGCAAAGTTAAAAAACCCTAGCGCCAGGCTCGCTCTTCCTCAGTCCGGCTGGGTTTTACTGCGGCCCATGCTTGGGCAGAGTCCCCCCTACTGAACACATTCGGAGAACCCATAATTCATTTCTCTGCCAGGGAAAGAAGGCGCTTCTAGCAGCAGTACAATGTTTTAGTCCAACCCCCTGCCTTCGCTGCAGTGCAGGATCAAAGGAAAAACGTAATGCTGTAATTCAGTTGATCTGCAGTGATATTTCACGTGTAGCTCTCTCTCTCTCTCTCTCTCTCTCTCGTTATTAGCATAATTATTCACGTTTTCCTGTCGTGGTAATCTCTGTTATTATATCCCTAATTAGACCCCCTGTGCCCAATGGCCCACAATCTCTTGGCCAGCACTTTTGAGAGAGAAAAAATTAAATAAAATATATATATGAGGAAGGTCCTGCCTACGCACTTGGTTGTTCAGCTTCAGAGCCTCAAGTTCCCTGAAGATATGATATCCAACAGAATTTTTTGTGGTAATCATTTGGTTTCTTTGTTTAGTTTAATGTCAACTGTGCATTTTCAAAGGCTTCTTTTTCTCAGGTCTTAATAAGTCAGGTCTTGTTCAGCACTATTATTAGCTGTACAACACATGCATTTGAACTTATAATGATTTGTGAAAGCAAGCCCAATGATTGCACACATCAGAGTTGTTCAATTAACTGGTGGTTTGGAACCCACTGCCGCAGAATGCCGTTGACCTATGGTGCCTCACAATGGACTCCTTTTAATAGCATGCCTGCCTGTAATAAATATGGACGCTTTGATCTGTGCTGCTATTTAGAAAATCTGACCTTTTTTTCATGGGTATGTGTGGGACATATTTATGTTATCCATTGGGTGGGGGGGGGGGGGGGGGGGGGGGGGGGGGGGGGGGGGGGGGGGGGGGGGGGGGGGGGGGGGGGGGGGGGGG
>JAOVYW010002021.1:0-15561 GCA_025775045.1 Hiodon tergisus
ACCCCCCCCACGCCCCCAGCTGACGCGCTCGGCACAGCACTGGAGTGACTTTCAGTCCCCTCCAAAGGCTGGCAACACACCTTCAAGGGAAAGATGGAGACGGTGGGAGCTCCAGTGCACAGGCTGTGTCCATTCCACACCCCCAACCCCTACCTGTGAGTACTGTTCGTGGTTACCGCCGTTACTACTGTTTCGCTGCTTAGCGGACGCTGTCCTCATCCGTATAACTCTTTACTCCTTTTCTGCTGCTGGGTCGCTCACTGTTAATCAGGAATGCACTGATTCATGTTGAGTGCTTTGCTGGGGGGAGGGCCGCGGCGGTTGGATTTGAACCAGCAACCTTCTGGTTTCTAAAACCTTGACCTTGCAGTATGCCGATCTGAAGCGTGTGTGTGTGTGTGTGTCTGCAGGGTGTGGGTTCGCTATAAATACAAGATGGTATGGACAGTTTCTGTTCCCTGTGGTCAACTGCATTAGGAAGGAGCTTTTTCTGTAAATAGGTGTGTAGGAGTGATTCTCAGGAGTGGCTGGGATTGGCTATTTGGCTGCCGGAATAGGTTTTGTCGCAAATTTAACCTACAATGGTTAGCATGGGTTCCTAATACAAAGTAACATATTGTTAGTTAACATGCTACTATATCGTTGATGTAGGGCAATGTAATAGGTCAAAGCCGGAGTTTAAATGATATATAGCCTACGAAATTCATTGGGTGAAATGTAGGGATGAACAATTCTAGAAATTTGAGTCGATTCCAAATTTCGATTCCTGGTCTTTGAATCGATGGAATTCAATCTGATTTGGATTTCTATTCCTAAAAAAGAAGAAGAAGAAATTTAAATCAACAAAATATTTTAAAAATATAAATGGTTTCATTTTAGTTTTAAATATTTCCAATAGACGTGTCTTTTACATGAAAATGCACAATTTTACAAGCGAAGAGTGAAAAAAGACTGTACAAAAACATAACCCTAGACTAACCCTAGTCTGTTGAATAATTTTCCAGATGCTGTTTACAGTTTCTGAATTGAACCCGTTCTTGTACCTCATCACCAGAATTACCTCAATTGTCAAAATGGCCCCGCGTCATGCTCTTGTCAACGAGTGGAGAAGTCAGATTTCGTCGCTATTTGACATATTTGAGCTACTCTAAACATCGAGTGAGACTCGGAATCTGAAAATGAACTGCGAGTTTGTATTTACTCACGTACAAGCAGGTTAACTATCTGGTTGATGTGCAAGAGTAGAAACACTACAGTTCTCATAGTTTGTTTTGGTTTCGATTTCTCGCACAGCTGTGTCTACAGCAGTTGTGCTTTCATAGAAAGCAAAAAAGCAAAGAAAATAGTCATTTTCAATATTTATATCATTTGAAATATTTCATTCCAAATGTTTTAATCGATTTTGCAGCTGGAGTCTATCATAGTTAGACAATCGACACATACTGTACAAACTCTGCACTACCTAGCACAATATAGGCACAGTTCATTTGCCTGTTCACCCAAAACTAGAATCACCTCTTATTTTTCAAGATCGAGAAACCAAAATCGGCTTGCTACCCTATCAGTAAGATGACAGACAGACACTTTCCGTGTTTCAACATGCATTGACACACAGTAAGCAGCTTTGCACAGACTATTTGGAACCTTGGTTACAAACTCCATGTAGGTGTGAGAATTATATCAGAAAAAACAGGGCTCCGAGAATTGTAAAGAGTGGCAGATACTCCTACAGCTGAGCACGTCTCTACTCTGGTTAATGATTGGTCGAGCAGTGTCTGGGTCGTGGGTCAGGTCTGGTGGGTCCATCATCTTGTTTAGCACACAGCGAGTGGGATAGAATGAGAGAGAGAAAGAGAAAGACAGGCAGAGAGAGAGAGCGAGAGAGGAGGTGTGCCACAGTCACACATGCAGAAGTGAAAATATTTCTCTCAAGCACCTTGCGAAAGGGCCGTTTCCTATTTTTAGGACTCCGGCTGCTGCTTATAAAGAGCTGCTCGACAGGAGTTGGCAAGTGCTAATGTGCAGCCTGGCGAAACAGAAGTTTGTCGCAATTTCGATCATCATCAGCGAGGGGATTTTAAAATATTTTGCCAGGAATAATTCTCTGAAGCGTCGACTCAGAAGTTGACAAGACGAGCTTGTTCCGTCGACGTTTAGGCCGAGCCGCTGCCTTTCGTCTGCCAGAGTTTGTTTGCTCTGGCAGCCGCTGAAACTCGTTTGTGTTCCGGCGCCGTGTTATCTCACTACGTTAAAAAAAAAAAAAAAATCACATTGCGACCATACTGACCTCGGAGTTTCACAGGGTTTAAAAAGTGAAGGCAGTGGACATGAAGTAAGCAGTGTGAACTGAAGCTCTGTGTCACCTGAGCAAACATAAAGGTTGCTCTGCCCTCACTGACCTCTACTGTTCAATGGGTCCTCATATTGACTGGACGAAGATGAATCGATTGGGGGGGGGCGATGTGGACAGGGCGAGGGTGGTGTTTTCTTCAGTCGAATGCGGACAGGCTTGAAAGCCTACTATTAGGATGTTACCTGCTTTCGTGTTGGCCTCTGCGGGGCCGAGCTGGTCTGTTTGTTACGTCTGAGTCTCTCAGCCCAGTTGAAATCACCCCCTGATTAGGCCTTTGTGGACAGGGTGTAGTAGCAAAGGTCTTGGTTTGTGTTACAGACGGGACCAGCGAGCTTACTGTTCGTTGGTTAAGGAACACAAAGTGACCTTTGCCAAGTCTTCACGCTTTGATCACCTTGTTTTGATCCGTTACTAAATGTCGCCTGGGGTCACTCGAGGTCAGAAAGCGTGCTGCTAATTTTAGGCTAGTCGAGGATGAATGTCCCGAAATGTCCTAGCAGCTGTTTGCCCAGAGTTATGGTTTATGGAAGTGCTCTCTTGGGGCAAAAAAAACCAAACAGAAAACAATGAGTACTGATTGATTCTTGTGAGAGCCAGTGCGTTCAAAGCCCGCTCGCAGCGCCGTTCCCTTCCTACTAATTCTCGACGTTTGCGATTTGCTTGCTGTGCGTGAAAATGCCAGGTGTAAAGAATGCTACCCTGGCAGGCTCAGCATGGGAAGTGACCAGCAAAGTCCCCCTGCTGAACGCTTGGCCTGGCCTTCCCCCGTGCACACGGGTTCGTGTGGCGGGATGAAGCAACTGCAGGGATAAGTGATCTAGTGTAACATTGCTACCACAGATGGGAAGGGTTGAGCTGTAACCAAAATAGCTTGAAAAACTAAAACCGGAGCCTTCAAGATCGGGACCGATGGATCAGTTGATATTTATTAAGCTTGTGCTTCCTTTTGCGTTTGCTTGTCTTGTTAAAAATCTTACCGTACCATTATTATTGCTGCTTAACAAAATACGGTATTTTCCTTGCTATGAACTGCGCATCATATATCATATGTGTTCATGAGCCAATACAATGATTACTTTCCCTTATTTCAGCGTGTATACTCAAGTAAAAATGCTAAAATTATGTTCATCATTTGTGAATCGAATATGTTAATGGTGGCTGCAAAATCAAATTTCTTGATCTATTTTGCTGATTGAAATGAATCTCTGCATGAAGTCTATAAGACTTTTATAACGAAACTAATTACACAAAATATGGGTATAAAAAACATGTCGTTTATAATAATACTTGGTTGGTAAATCCTTTGCCGGAGTATTTGGATCATTGCACATGCAATTTTGGTGACTGTGTCACATTCTGCCTGTCTAGTTGTGAACCTTAACTGAATATCAGGGCCCAGTGGTGGTACACTGGTAGGTAAGCCACATTTTTAGTAAGTTTACAATACAAAACATTTAGACTAAAGTTGAAACACATTAGCAGCCTGTTTTATGGTGCATTCTGTGGTGCATTCTATGGTGCATTCTGTGGTGGCCTCAAAGCATTGTGGGTGAAGCAGTTGGAGCTTGGACCACCAAATCCAAATTCAGATTCATATCTTAACATCTGATAAATCTTTTCTTAGTGTGGCAATTGGAGCAATGTCTAAGGCTGTTAAACAATAGTAGAACACACATACATATATATATATGTATGTATACATATCATTTTTATGCTAAATGATGATAGTAAGCTGAATTTTAATTTGGTCTAAGCAGAGTGAAGCGAAGCGATGCCCTTTTCAAGTCCTCTCTAGGGGGTCAATGAGATTAGTGTGAATAAGGGCGTATGCATGGTGAATATGTGGTCTACCCTTAAGCCAAGCGATTTCTGCAGACAGAGGCCACGTTTGACCCTAATTAGTACGATTACTACACAGCTGTGCTGGTTGGGAATCACTTTTTTTTTTTTTTTTATCAAAGGGATAGCTTGCTTAATCTAGTCCAGACAGCTTCTGTGCTGCCTAATACTCTCTAAGTTCAAGAAACGAGGATTCTTTAGTCTGGAAAGTCTTAATCTTGTTGGTGGGAGTGGTGTTAAAAGGAGATTCTTATTACTCATTCAGGTTTAGCCACGGGGCTAAATATAATAAGTCATCATTTGGAGTCCGAATAAGTCCGAATTTGGACAATTGCTTTCCGTAGAAAATAGCTCGTACTTTAATCGTCTTGGATGAAAATATTCCGTGTTTCGAGAAAAACACTTTGGCGATCTCACTTCTGCCTAAGCAAAAATGTTTAACCCTTTATCACACCAGCTATACGTGGTTTCTGGTGAAACCTGGGACCTCACTTTGGCTATGTGAGTGATCGGCTCACCACCAAGCTTCTCAGAGGTCACGGTGCCGTGGTCTCATCCTTCTGGAGATCTGGGTGGTCCAGCCTGTGTCCCGGCACTCCAGTGAAATTATCAGCGCCCTTCCGGATAACGAAAAGGGCTACAGACCCCCCTGCCCGCTCTTTTATGGCGTGAAAGATAATTTTTGTCGGGGGTGGAGATGATTTCCTTGCTGTGCGTTTGACTCTTCCTGTCATTTAAATAGAACCTGATGGAAAAACAGTCTAAAAAGCCCATAATGTCAGGTTTTTAAAATGGGACCTTTCTCGCTGTCAGAGATATTTGACTTAATCCGCTCGTCTCTTTTTTTTCCCCAAACTCCTTGCCCTATTTGTGTCTCAGTCACTTGTTTCCCTCACTAACTTCCTCTGTCTCACTGTCTCCCCGAATTAGTTCCGATTGTTTGGAATCGTGGCCCTCCTCCTCTCCTCCAGTCCTTTTGAACCTGGATGTCTTGGGACGAATCAAAGTAGCGCGATGTCTGCGTTCTAACCAAGGTTCCTCTCCCTGCCCTCCTCCCCACACCCACCCGGCAGCGACCCGCCGGACCAACGGGGTTCCTCCAAGCTCCCGCCGAGTGGGTCGGCGGTGATGACGTCGACATCGCGCGTCCTCCTGCGCCAGCAGCTGATGCGCGAACAGATGCAGGAGCAGGAGCGGCGGGAGGAGCAGAGGCAGCGTGCATCTCACTTCCTGCAGCAGCATCAGCAACAACAACATCATCATCATCATCATCATCATCATCATCATCTTCATCAGCAGCAGCAGCAGCAGCAGCAGCAGCAGCACCAACAGCCTCAGCAGCCACAACGCAGTCCCGGCGCCCGGACTCCCGCCATCGACGTAAGCTCCGCCCTCACCTCCGGCCTGCCCCCCGCCCAGCCGGTGCCCATGGAGGTGCTCAAGGTAAAGCCTGCACCCTTTCACACTATATACCATTTTGACCAGGTACCCGGTAATGGTTTATACCTTTCTGGTTGTTTTTCTTGGGCCGTTCACACCCACTGGAAGATAAAAATACTCACTAGTTTGGGTTGTCATGGAGGTTGTTAACTTTTTTTGCACCAGGGATTTACATTTTACATTTACATATTTGGAATTTAGCAGATGCTTTTTTCCAGAGCGACGTACAAAAGTGATGTAGATTTCTAAACTTTTTGGATTTCGGGTGGTTGGAAGAAAAGAAAAGAACGGTGGCCTCAGTGACCAAACTGTGTTAAAATTCATCTGGGGATTATGTTTCTGGAGAGAGTCTCCCTTTAGCGCCTGCTGTGCTGGCATTAGACATGTTTAATCCGATTTGCTCAGGCCACGTTGATGTCTTTTCTCCTGCTTCGTTTCCTCGTTAGTCTGGGGGTCTCCAGACTGGCGTAACGCTGGAGCGTCGAGGGAGATAGAATGTTATAATTAGCGCACAGCAAATATGCGCCCCAGAATACACCTGGCTCGGGCTGTCTGGTGAGAATTAACGTGCGCGTTGTCTGTGGAGTTATTCGCTTGACAAAATGGCACGTTCACAGATAACAATGAAGTAAAGGCTGGGATCTCGGTGCAGCTTGCAAGGAGACGTGAAGGTAAGTGTGATGTTCCTTGTTTTCTCCTAACGTTGGTGCTTGGCAGGTAAGCAGCAGCAGCTTTGATGTTGGGGGTGCAAACGTCTGTTCGCGTTTATCGTGGGGGTTACGGTGCAGGAATGTAGTTTTGTATCACAGGTCATTGACGGAAGATGCATAAATGCATCTATTATGTGATGTTCTCTGGTACTCCCGGAGTTGTTCTTTATGGTCCTAAGTGCACTTGGAAAAGGTCTGGGACTCTCTGCCTAAAATTTACATTCGGTGTTGTTCATGGTAATTACAGTTGTTTCTAAACAATCCCCTTTGTCTCGTGGGTTTTGTGCGAATCTACCATTAATTTTACAAAAATACTTTCTTTTTTTCTGCATTTTTAAAATGTGTTACAACTGCAGCACACCTGTCGTATTATACATACATTTTATTGTAGTGATAAAAAATGTTGTGATAGTTAGTAATGAACACCTCTCCTACTGGCGCTTGTCTACTCTGTAATGGGAATGACTGGTACTACTAGCCTTAGTCTACTCTGTAATGGGAATGACTGGTACTACTAGCCTTAGTCTACTCTGTAATGGGAATGACTGGTACTACTGATATTAGCCATACTGGTGCAAGTATCACTGGTATGAATGACAGCAAGGATAGCTAGAGCCTCAAAGATCGGAATCACATACAATAATGAGGTTCAAGGCAACTTTTCACTGCGCAATCTTTTTTACCTTGTTAGGATTGGGAGTAATTTAGCTTAATTTATTTTGTTGATTGTTGAATAATCCAAATACAAAATCGCCAATGCCCTACTCTACTGTCAGGCGTTCCGAAGTGCCTGACAAACGCAGAAACGTCCACGGTCTCTGTTAGTCCCGGGGGTTCGTCTGAAAACCAGGGTGACATCAAAAATGTTCGCTTTGCCGTGAGTTTTTAACGAGGAAATGCTGGAGCTGTTGAACATCTAGTCAGCTCCTCACCGTTAGCTCGACTCTGTATGTGTCTACTGTCATGTCATTTTAGAGGAGTTCTCACCACTGCCACTGAGGGAATAGTTTTCCTGCTTGGCAATAGGTTTTCTGGTTTTTTGATTCCCTCTGGAAAATGCAATCTGCTTAATGCTTTGTGACAAATTATATTTGTGAATGTGCGTTGTAATAAATACAATTTGATTTATTGATTGATTGATTATGTGGCTAAAAACATTGCAAATTAATATTTAATCTTCTTATTTTTTCTTAAATCCTGCTGTTAAATACACACTTCAGGATTTAAGCATGTTGCATAATGTTTAAAACATTTGTTAGATTGGAACAGCATGCATGGATATCTTTACATTTTCTTTTATACCATTTCAGTGACAATGAGAATGAAAAAAAACTATTTAAAGATACGAACTCCAGGTGTTAAATATATAGATGTATAGATGGTCACTAAACCGAAACCATACAATGAAATCCAAAGAAAGTAGTGACACCGAGTATTATCAACACTGATATAACTTCTTGGGGGATGAGGCAGTCTCAGAAACTAGTATCTTAAGGCACAATTGAGGATTAATTCAAGTCTCTGTATTTTAGCAATCGTGAAGCCTTGTTAAGAGACCTGGGCCTTCCACAGTGATGTGGAAACTTTGTTGATGTTGGCAAGGGAGCTCAACCTTGCAGTGGAAGGAACCTCTGGGGCGTTACAGTGTTGTCAGACAGTTTGTGCACTTAACATTTTTTCCCCATTATACTTGTCCAAGACATATTGTTTCATTTATTTATTAAAGAAAGTTATACGACACCCAATTTCCTTGTTTAAAAAAGCAATCGCCCTCTTAGACTCAATAACTGGTTACACCACATTTAGCAGGAATAACTGTGACCAGATGCTTTCTGTAGTCATTGAGTAGTTTTTCACTTTGCCGTGGAGGAACTTGGTCCCACTCCTCCACGCAGGACTGCTGCATCCAGTGACGTGTGTGGGGTTTCAAACACGAGCTGTGTGTTTCAGGTCCTGCCACTGACATTCTCCTGTAGAATTGTCTTATGCAAAGAAGACTTCATGGTTCCTTCAGGGATGGCATGACTACGGATACAGCAGAGCATCTCAAAACCATGATACTACCACCACCATGCTTCACTGTAATACAGCATAACAGGGACCACGTATGTCACGCTCGGGTAAGAGCAGGTCTCTATGGTTACTTTGTTTTTCTAGGGGAAAAATTCTAACCTAAAGAATTAGGCGCACACTTACAGAGTACCAGGGTCCTTCCGTTGCAGGTTCAGAATGGCCAGCTCCAGCCTAACAACTGGGATGTAAGAGATAGAATTACTTGCAGAGTATGTGGACACCTGCTTGAGGGAACACCTCATTCAGCCAACGAGAGCATGAGTGATGTCGTGAGATAAGGACTGGTTCACTGTTGGCGTTTCAACTCATCCCAACCCAAGGTGTCTGAAGGGGTTGAGGTCAGGGCTCTGTGCAGGCCAGTCAAGTTCTTCCACACCGATCTCGACAAACCGTTTCTGTATCCATTAGCTTATAGCTAACGTCAGCGCAATATTATGGCGTTGTAGCGATGCACTGAACTCCAGATTATTAAATTCATTCCGCTCGCTTGCGTCAAGCAGCCTCTGTGGTCATGGATAGCATATGTTGCGTTTTTACTGCTTACATTTCTGCAGAAACTTCCTCTCTCTGATCCAGCCTTTAGCGTTTCGGGAATCTAGAAGCGATGTGTTTTCTTGCCCGAGAGAGGTTGTACTTGGCGAGTACGTTAGGTCCTCCAGTGCATTCCCAGATATGGCTTTTTAACCCTTTACAGACTGGTTTGCATTGAACAAAAACGTTTTTTGGAGGTCTTCAGGAATTTGTTTAGATTCTGGCATGCTGTATGGCTGTTGTCTGCTCAGGTGGACACTGAGCGTAACTCTACTAGATCTCTTTGATCTTTTACTGGGAAAGCGTAGTTCTCCCTTTGAGGCTGAAGTGCCCTCAGATCCGGCTCTGATCTCTGATTACATAGAAGGTTGGTTGGTCGGTCATGGTGACTAAATCAACGGCGTAAAACTGGAGAAATTCCTGTCATTTGGCAGGTTCTTACACACATTTTTGTCATTGTCCGAATTGCTGGGCGAGAGGACTGTTTTGGCCCTGCACTCCTGGTGCGGTTTGAAAGTGCGGGTCTCTGACTAGATTAACAGAGTCCTCACAAAGCTATTTGGGCTGGGAAATTTAGCTTAGGGGTACCAGGCAGAGCTGCTGGACCATAAGTGTGATAACATTAAGCTCAGATAAGTTTGTCTAAAGATTGACTGGTCCCTTAATTAGGCAAATGACCTCCCACCTTTCACAAATAAGAAAGGGATAAGTTTAGGGATCAATTCAAAGGCAAGCATGGTCTTACCACACACTAATTCAGCAAGGAATGCTCTTAATTAGGCCCAACGCTTTCATTCTTTGGCATGTGTAAAGAAAAAAAAAAAAGTTCCCTTTTTCATATAATCTAAAAGGATCATATCCAGCGAGGTCAACCTCATTACTGTCATTGTTTAACTCCTCCCCCCTACCTCCCACCAATTTCTCTTTTTAGTTACCGTACAATTGTGTCAAGTAATTATAAACAGGATAAATAACAGAGAGGTCATAGGTCAGAGGTTAATATTAAAATGGTTCCACTCCTTCATCTTTTATTTTGGAATAAAGATGCTTAAAACCTTACATGCCAGAAGAGAAAGCGGGAATGGTTATTATAATGTTGCTCAACATACAATTTTTAAGGCTACGATAAAATTCAAACGTTGAGTTTCACATGTACAATTGCTTTATCAGTAAAGCAATACTGCATAGTTTGTGCTTTTAAGACTCACTTTATTAGATTTAACCTCTGTTAAGGGACTGCTTGTTTATGTTGTTCAGTAGGCCTGAAGTGTTTTTGTGAGGTAAATCCATAGATAACAGTGCTTGCTGGTGGTTTTCGGTATGGCTAATATGTCAATTCAGCGACAAATGTCATTGGAGTTCCTATCAAAGGATCCTTGCTCTCCACCGTGAACAGCGAACGTATGCCCATGATGAAACAGGGCAAAAAATGTGTTTGTTCACGCCTGTTTTCTGTTGACAGCCCTATTTTGAATGGGGTCCGATGTGCACAAGCCGTCACGTTTGGTGGTTTAATCGACCCAAAATTCCCTGTTTCCCCAACGCTGCATGTTGTTCGATTCACTCACTAAGGAGTGTAAACCGTGCGACTGAAAGTTGCCGTTCAGAGTTGGGTCACCAACGATTAACACAGCAGGGAGCTCGGTGTTAAGGTCATTACTGCCTGTGGAGTCCACGAAAAGGCATTTGTTTGGGCTGTTAGGCTTCAGCTGTTTGGATACGGCGAAGGTCAAAGGTCAGTGTGTTGGACCCTTTGATGCCGTGGAATGTCATGCATGTCCTTAGGGGGTCGGAGTGTGTTTTCGGCTGGTCACTGTTGTTTCGTTTAAGGCCAGATTTGCACGGGCGTCCACAGTGCAGCCTGGACCACATCCGTTGCAAATGGTTTATTCCCGAGATGGCGTAGCAAGAAATGCTTTCTTAACAGTTGACTTTTAAATGCCATCAGATAAGACAGGCAGGCATGATTCAGCGTGGCGAGAGGGCAGGCTGCCATTTTTCTCCTGGTCTATAGCCGGCGTTCACGCCACCTAAGTGCAGACCGGCCTCTCGGACCCGACATAATGCTCGCTCATTGTGGACTTCCTTATGGACTCTGGGTTCTGGGTTTTAATACTAGGACGATAAAAAGCCTCTTTGTTCAACTGCTCTGAAAGACTCGAAAGGCTTTCTGAGAGCCAGGTTACACATGCTTGAATGGCTTTTTTATATTAGCACATTGATGCTATAGCTTACCCTTATTTGTGTCCTGAGCATCGTGGGCTTTGTAGTTTCAGATTTATTATTATATACGACAGCTGCACTTGCGGAGGGGGGTGTGGGGGTGGGTGGAGAGATTTGAGTAGATATTCTGTAGTCCTGCATTTTGCTTTAGCGTGGTTTTTTTTCCCCTCAGGTCTTCGAACTTGGAAATAATGACTCAAAATGTCTGATTCAAGCATGCGATTTTAAGACTCGGGTTCGTAATAGCAAGCGATGGACGTGGAAGTCACTGCAAACGTTTACGCTTAGTTTTTTATAACTGGGGTTTGAATCAAGCGTGGAAAGAAATTGACTGCACTTGCCTGCAGAATATGAATGTTTCATGCTGAAGGTGTTTTACTGTATTGCACAGTTCAGCAGCTTTTCCAGATTACTATCTTATTGTCTGCATGTGCCTGCGTGTGGCTCGGTGTGCGGACATCAGTGCTGTGTTTTGAGAACCTCGGTTAAGCCAACCCATGCACAAAGATAATGTTAGGCTCACAGTAGGCGTCTTTGCATCTCTGCAGACTATGTACAGCTGCGCACTTAGGCGCCATTGTTTGCCGTTTTGCCGGCGCATTTTTGTTAATGCCGGCCGGCGGTGGGGATCGAGAGTTCCTGTGCGAGTTTTTAGCTTGGGGCTTTTAGGGCACGCCGCGCGAAAGGCACAGCCTTGTTCCCCGTCTCTGCGTATAAACTGAGCTGCCTGTGTAGCTAGTGTGACATTCTCTGTACAATATCGTCAATTTTGGGAAGGAAAAAAAACCCCCAAAAAACTTTAGCCCCGGGGCTGTGATGGAAGAGTTCGCTGGGGTCATTAATACAGAGGTTGGTCTTGTTTTTAGGAGGTGAAAAAAACTAAACATTGGACTCTGACAAAAAGCAACTGTTTGCGTGATCGTTTGGGTGCATCTATAGCTGTTCTATTCAAGTGTCCTTAACCTCCGCTAACTACTCTTTTTGTAGTTTCCATTTTTGTTGATGGATCAATCAGTTGACGTGATAGTGAACTGAAATTGAAGCTTAATATATTTGTTATGTCTTTGTCTTCTGGAATGGGACATCAGTGTCTACCTTAAATTAAAAATTTCTATTCTTTACTTGTGCAAACTTGGGTAAAAACGGTAATTATTTTTAAAGTTGCTCAATGCAGCTGTTGAATATGTTGAATTTGTTTATCAGCTATATAAAACTATACATTCCTCCACTTGATGATTTTGACGAGGTTGTCCCCTCTACCCAAGTTCTGCCGAAACTGTGTTTTTACGCATAACACGGCATGGCGAAACAGCTAGCTTCACCGAAGCCCTGGTTGGAGAGCGAAGGGAACAGAGCGCTCTTTGTGGGGAAAGATCTGTGGAGACATCTTCCTCCTGCGGCAAAAAACGGAAAAAGGTCAGAAAGTTTTCACAAATGTTCTCCAGCCCCACCAAGAGAGGCTTTTTAAATGTTAACGTTTGTGCCGTCTCAGTCTGGCTCTAAATCTCACTCAGAGTTAGCCTCACTCAGTGTGTGTGCAAGCGAGAGCCCTGAACCATCACAGTTAAGCTTGTTCCTGAAAACACATCATCCGTTGCATTTCATCTTTTTCATCTCTTTTTATTTGTTTATTAAATTGATCATTCTTGCGCATTGAAATTGCGTTGCACACCAAGAAGATTCAGGGACGCATATGATTTGATTTGATTTCTGGTGATCCCCCATGCTCTGGTGAGAGTCATTTGGTGAGAAATACTAATATAAAATTCTGCAAATTTGTGTGGAAAACCTGTGGTGATCACTCCAGTAACCGCTAACTAAAAAAGGTACATAAATTCATCACACTTTTTATTGTGTAACGTAAATATTAGTTTGTTAATTCCCTTGTTTCTTAAAGAGCTCAACCAATTCTGTCCTGCTTTGCGATTAAAATGAACAATTATTACTGAGGCAAAATATGCAGTGATTAAACGTCTACATTTAAGAGAGAACGTAGTGTTTAGGCTGCCAATTACCCTGACTCCCAGCAGAAGCATGTTAGCGTGACCCTCTTCAGATTTTTTTAAATGGACACATCCTAAAAACTGAATGCTTTGATGCCTGTCTGTCTGCTTTATCCAGCAAGCCAAGGCTACATGAATCACGGTCTGTAGGAGCTATCCATTTTTGTGAATGAGTGGGTTACCTAGTAAACTGGCCACAGTGTATATACTTAGTATAGTACTACTTATAGTGTAGTGCCACTTACCGCCTCCTTCATCTCTCAAATAAGCCCTTGAAAATTGGTCGAATACCTGAATAGAACTAAATAGAAAATTTACACGTACACGTCATTTTACTTATACACGTACACATTAATACACCTTCACAAATCCGCATTAAAAAAAAAAACAGTTTCATACACATAAGCATGAATACACTATGGTTCACACGTATCCCAAGACCACCAGAGCACACAGACATGTTTATAAAACCCCCGGTATATGGTCACGTGAAGCCACAATGTCCTCCTTGTTGTTCACAAGTCCTCTTTTACGGTTTGCCTAGACAATCTTGTGTTTAGGCCTTTAATAGGCGGCACAGGTTAAGCCATGTACAGAAGGCCAGAACACGTGTCAGCCTGAATGTGTCAGGGGCATCAGTTTAGTAATGTGTGCATTGTTATTGTGCGTTTAATACATTTGTTTTCACTCGTCCTCAGTTAGCTTGTATATGCTCCCATGCTAAATAGTCTCTTAATTGCAGTATACAAAAAGGAAATATTTTCGGAACGTCTGCACAACGTCTGAGCATATAGCTCCCTGTGCAGCCATGTCTTAAAACAACAGTGGAAACAATTGTATGCTGGGTACGCTGAACAACCGATGTTTTATACTGTGAGTTAGTGGAACTAAAGATGAAACGCTCATTAGCTCGAAGCAAGTGTCAGTCCGTCCACCAGCATAAAGGGCTTTTTGTAACGACGAGATGGTGACGTCAAATGAGCCCCATAAAGGCATAAATTCATATTTTAGATAAAAACAACACAACATGAGAAGGGTTTGTTGTGTTCTCCTCCCATTTTTTTTTTTTTAAATGCGGAACTAATTTGGTTTTTGCCCTTAATAAGTTCAGCTGGATAGCTTTGTCTTGACTTCACGAGAGTATTCTGCACATGTATTCCTCACAGCAGACCGACAAAGGGAATATCTTCAATAACAAGACTTAAATAAGGAAAACAGTATGTTGGAGATGCTTGAATTCAGCCATTACCAGGTTAGCTTGGCTGGGTTTTCTTATGCGGTGCCTTGTTTTACTTTCTGTGTTATGATCCACTGTTTTTGGTGTACAAGGCTAATTACGCTGCAAAATGTGACAAAATGTAGTGATTTATATTCTACGGAAATGTTCAAGGGTCATTCACGAGAGCATGTTGCACGAAGATAGTTATAAATATTACAGACAGTGTTTGACACTGTGGGGTGTAGTTACATCCAACTTTTAAAAATAAACAGTGTTTTGACATTCTACCTTAAAAGCAAATTTTACAGATAAGGAAATTACAACAGTAACTAATTGAAAATAAAACTTGTGCTTCCTTTGACAATTGAAAATAACAGAATTATTATTTCTGTGTTTATTTTTGTTTAATATGGGTATTATATTATAATGTAATATAAGAGGTGCCCATCATTTCTATTAACTGTAATGTAAACATGCTTTACAGGGGCTCAGCTGTTAAAACTGTGAATTCATAAGCGCTGTATGGATAGTTAAACAACTGCAGATAAAACTGAATGCAATTTCCAATGGTTAGGTCATGATTTTGGGTACTCTGACAGTTGCATCTATCTTGCAAATTAAAATTTAACTGAATTTGACCACCCCGAATGGCTCAGTTGGTAAAGGCACTCGCCTGAGGGCAGCCTGAGCCCTCTGAGCTGGATTTTACTGGGTTTGACTGATTGTAGTTTGGCGGCGGTGCCAAGACTGCTACCCAGGCAGAGGATGGCGAAATCCGCCGGGTTTCTCTCGTTTCATCACCTAACCAGCGTTTCCTTTGGGCTTCCAGGCGCCGGCAGGCTGACAATGCCATAGAGAGGCGTGTGTCTTTCCCCCTTCCTCTCGTGCGGGCTTTGTAGCCTGCAGAGTGTAAAAGAGTCGGGCAGGTTGTAGGTGGCTGGGATTAGAGGAGGCTATCTATACTTCATCTCCGTCACTCCCTCACCCTTCCTCACCATATGGTGGCAGGATTTTTTTTGTCCCAATGAGCTGTGATGGAATAGGAGGTGGAAATTGCAAGTTGGGGAGAAAACACAAAAATAATATGTTTGAAAAAAAACATTTATCTATGTAAGATAATCGTCACTATTAATGGCTTTGGGTCTCTTTTCTGGGGGGGGGGGGGGGGGG
>JAOVYW010002022.1:0-15559 GCA_025775045.1 Hiodon tergisus
GGTTCATAGCTGTATAGGACAGAGTGTGTATAGTTACAGACAGAGACGGGTTCATAGCTGTATAGGACAGAGTGTGTCATACCCAATCATTGTTACTTTGTTGAGGCTGAACTTTTCTTTAAATACAGGTTATAAACAATTCAAGAAGAGACTTTATGGAATAAAAAAAAAAAAACCTGACTGTAAACATCTCGATTGTATTCAGGTGATTTTCATTTAATTTATGTATCAATTCATTTTCTATTAGAATGGCTTGCAAATTTTGGGCCTCTATTACAGTTCAGCCAATAAGATTTCCACCATGGTCGTTGTTCCTAACCTGTCTCAGCTCATAAGTCCAACCCTAGTCACATGTGCAGTTTGTTAACTCTACAACCAACCGGGCCGATGTTCCTTACAATACCTTATTCAGTGGAGGAATCTGCTGTGAATTAATTCTTATCTTTGGCCATGTCTGGTCTTAATTTTATACCTTTCTTCTGTTTTATCCAGAAAAGAGCCCCTTACGAAGTTTTTTTTTTTCCCCCATAGGAAACTACATGTCCCTTTCCTTTTTCTAGTCTGCAGCATCAAACTAAAAGAAATTAATTAAGTATTCAAATCAGGGATATGTTGCCTTAACCTGTGTAGGGATAAACCCCCTTAACAGGTCCAAGTAAAATTGACTATGGGAAAAATATAATATCTGAATGACTTCTTAAAATAAAGAATAAGGAATGGAGTAAAGCTAAAGATAAATAAAATAAATAAAGGAAATTCCGAAAATATTTTGCAGTTGCATTTCTATCACGTTCTCCAGAACGGGCAAATGAAATTGCACCAGTATAATTTATTGTGTAATGGGTAAGGCTAAACATTGTTTCCCTTAATCAGTTCCTTCACCATCAAGTTAAATAATTAGAACTGGAGCAACGATGAAAAAGCAACATACTCCAATAGTAAATTGTTTACGCGTTATTGTTTGTGAAATGGTTCTTAAATCTGATACCAGTTCAGATCTGGGTTACAGTCATAAAGTATCGCATGCTCCCAAGAGGAAGAACGAGTATAACACAGCAACCCAATAATTTACATCTAATTATCGAAACTTGACTTATTCTTTCACACCTGACAGCATGAATGTAACCTGAGCTGCAAATACAAAAATGCACTCCATGCAATAAGCACTTTAAAGAAAAATTTTAATAGAAGACAACACTGTGCTCCTTCTATGTGCTATGAAGTGCTAGTTCTGGCAGCACACAAATACAGTTCACATGCAAACCATTTCAGCAGTGTTGCTAATGAAACCCTATCCTTTGCCCTTACGTCAAGCGTACTGGTGCCCTCACAATGCAGCTCAATGTTACAAAGAAATGTATCTGAGGTGTCTCACGTCTTTGATACCGGCGCTAAGCAGACAGTCATATTTACATATGCACGGTTAAAATTCTTCTCACTTTTCCGTGTAGCCTTTCTGTGTCTCCTGCATGCAAAGCCCTCTCAATGTTAAAAATTCTGACTCTTCTCTTTGCTTTATGTTAAACAAAGGCATTCTATGTTGTGCAACGCCATTTCTGAACAGGAATGTCTAGTGAGTACAGGCAAGCCATTGCTGGAATTAATAAAGCTGATAACAGACTATTAGGATAATATGCAATATGGAGAAAAACAAACAAACAAACAACAAAACCAATCAGCGATAAAGAAAAAACTAAGAAATGCAGACAGTAAGGATGTAAAGAGAATGTGACACGATGATAACTAATATGTACGCGATTTAACATACGTATTTCCCTGTGCCTTTACCCAAATACTTTCAATTTGTGAACATAAAGCAGTTTCAGCTTAAGAACTCACAAAGGTTAGGAGTAAGTCAACCTAAAATGGCGGTACATTTGAATTTGTGAATAAGTTAAACAATTTTTTATGTTGTGATTGTAATATTTAATTTTGTAATTTTAAATTTTTTGTAATTTATTTTATTTTTTAACGAAATACTACACAAAGGACTGATCAGGCAAAAGCTTTTAAATTCTGGGGTATGTTATCCTCAGAAAACCCATCTCCACATCACGCCACAAGTGAGGGAAGAGTGGCACGGTCTCTTTGTGTTGACATGACCAAAGTGCTTTCAACGCACAAAGTTTACTCGCTCAGAGAAGAACGCTGAAAATCCTGCACGTCACTTTTTATTATATCAAACCAGATAAAAGAATCTGCCAGCACTCAGAGATCAAGCGAGGATGCATTTCAGAGGGAACATCTGGAAGTGTGTTAATGAAACTGGAGTAAACAGTGCGACGGGCCTAAAAGCTGGCAGTGCATTACCCAGCATACACTGCACACTGTACCGATGTACACAGCGTTTATTTACACAAACCGGGTTTGCTGGGTTACTCTGCTATTCGGACGTGACAGTCAGACAGACACCGGCTGGGCCCAAATCAAAACTTAACCCACCTGCTAAAAGAACATTACTAAACTGCATTTGATAGTTCTTTTCATCTTTTTCAGTATCAAATTAGCATGTATTGTTACACAGGCCCCAATTAATGTGGACTTTTTCAAAGGCTATATTATTTACAAGCGTTTGAAATTGACAGTGTTATGAGTATTTCATATCATGATAACTATATGTGACCCAGTGCATGTTTAATTCACAATTAGAAGACAAGTTTTGATAAATACGTCTAAATACTGCAATTAATTATTGTGAGGAGGAGGCTTGACATGTACTTGATATATGCCTCCCATGTTATCTGTTGTGCCTTGCATTTGCCTCGGCATACTTTTCAAACCAGTGTTCAATAAGTTCGAAAGCTATCTGGAAACAATATATAAAAGAGTGTTAAAACTGTGTTGTCCACAAATAAAATAAAATAAAATAAAATAGTTGGTAAATACCCAGATCTAAATCAAGCAGTTCATTTGGCTTTGATATAGTCAACCGCCAATGTACCTCATCACACATGATGTGAACTCATCAGTCACAGGACAGAATACACATCGCATCTGACTGACTACATACACCTGCTTTTGTTAAAATATTAGAATAATTATGCACAACCTTATGGAAAAAGGGGCAAATAAATAAGAGATTCGAGACTTCAGTTTTCTACTCAACCCGTTGGACCCTGTTATCTTTATCTTTTAATATCTATAAAGCCAAGTTTGCATCCAGCTAATATGTGTGTTTGGATGGTACAAAACATTGCAGGGAGATCGAGGCTCTCAAATAAGTCACTCACTATTCTCCAAGCCCAGTGTGTAAACTGCAGGGAATCAAGGAGATGTGGAATAATTTGGAGCAGGGCTTTTTATGATGTTCAAGAGATTCCATAAGTGGAGTTGACACAGTAGGCATCTAGGCAAAGTATGCTTCTTGGATCCTCAGCATGGGCAGTGGTCTCAGAAGTAACCATGGACCATTCATTATGGGCGAGACACTCAGACGGAGCCAGTCCTATTGGGCTATGGCATTTATTTATTTGAATGCAATTTAGTAGGCCTTGGTTACTTTGCAGCTTTAGACCAAAGTGGGTTTGGGTAAAAACTCACTTTATTAAAACTCAGCATCAGCCCGCTGTCTGAAACAGGAAACACAAACAACAAACAGGAAGCCTGAGGCAGCAATGATTATATACATTTTTCCAGATGTCGAAAAGTATATTTTAAATGATATGTATTTTACAATCCCTTGGATAGACAGCACTTCAGCCATTCCTGCACGGAAAAATACGAAATGGTTTCAGCTCATCCAGGGTTTATTTTTTCTCAGTCAGTTTTGAAATTTCAACTTTGCTCCTGCTCACAATCATTGGAAAGTGTCAACGTTTGTAAATCCTACGGTATCTCAGGAGAGCACTACGCACGACAATGTGTTTTATTACGTTTTACATTTTAGTCATTCTGTTCATGTTCTTATCCAGTGTCGCACGTAAGGGGGTCAAAGTGCAGCATTAGACACCGAGCTACAATCTCCTATTGTAAAGTGCTGCAAGAACTTTAGTGAGATTAGTGCTGCTGTGGAGATTGATTTAATTAAAGATATATATTTTAATGAAAAATTCAGTCACTGTCCACATTTCAAAAGGACAACACAGGCAACGCAAATCGCGGATTCCGTTTTTCATCCACGTGCGATCTGTCATTTAAGTTTAAAAGGTTATTTTATGTAACAGATGCTGGAAATTATGTGTCAGAACTGAAATGAGCCAAAACTCTCAAATGGAGAAATACTCCATTCCAATCAAGACTGAAACTTTTTCTGAAAATCCTTTGTAATGGCTCTGTTGCGAAAGACGGTGCTTGTAACAAAACTATCCCTCAATTGTTTCTTTAATTAAAAATAAATTAAATAAAGAATTGGCACAGCACACATTTACCCAGAATACACTATAACTGAAAGTTGTTTCCTAATGGCAGGAACCGGAAATGGAATGACCCCTGGGTAGCAAACACTTAAACTGGTGTGGTAAAAAATTAAGTTTATTAACATAAATTATATAATTTATTAGCTTAAAATCAGTCAAAACCAGAAAAAGGGGGTCATTTTTCCGTTCCACACACTTCTCTATCCTGGCGTTTTATTCTGTATGTTGAGTTCAGGTTTTTGGTGGTCATTACCCTAGCATTTCCCAACAACAGTATAATTGTTAATAAATCCAATAGCTGTGCGTAGTCGCATGCATGAAATTTCCTGTTTTTTTAGCCACAGCTTTTTCTGACTGGCTAAATTGGCGGCTGTGCCAACTATATTCAGAGTCACACATGGCATTAAGTTGGAAAGCAAGGACCATAGCAAGCACAATGCTCACAGGAAATAAATGTGCCAGACCCTTAATCTAATAATTAACTAATATGTATGCAAAAATAAAGAGGTCTTAAATACCAAATTGCTTTTTAATGTTGAGCCGCAACCACTCCTCACCTATTAGTATGAGTGGAAATTATAAATACACACGCACACAAGCACACACACGCACACACACGCACACTGCCTGATGTTCAGCATTTTTGCATATCTTTGACACTGAATGTTATCAGATCTGCAACCACCTAATATTAGATAAAAGGGATCCTGAATGAATGAATAATAAAGTATAAAATTTTTGTTTGTCCTTTGTTTTTAAAGAAAGTTACACAACACCAGATGTCCCAGTGTGGCAAAATGAATCACCTCCTTAGACTCAATAACGGGTTCCACCGCCATGTCATGGTATTTGCGCTAATACAGAGAGGACTGCATGCATCCTTTATTGATGGTAAGGCGTCCGGGTCCTGAAGCAGTATAGCATACCAAAACCACGAATGGTATGAGGTTCTTACAGTGGAATGCCATGTTTGGTTTTCACCAGACATAATGGGGTCCGTGTCAACAAAAACAGTCATTACTATCAACACTGTTTAATATTATTTGTCCATAAACTGTTGTTCCAGAATTCTTGAGGATCCTTTAGGTGATTTTTTGGTAAACTTAAGACAAGCATTGGTTTCTACTTTTCAACCCAATTTTTTCCCAGTGTCTTTCAGATGGTGGAGTGATTAACCATAGCCAAGGCCCGAGGATCCCTGGATGTTGTTCTTTGTGAATTTCAGGGCAATTTTATGCGTTGCCCTTTGAAAGACTTTGGCAAGAAAGCCAATCATGAGAACAGTCCCCCCACTGGTTCAGGTTCTGGTCAAAAGTCAGATTAAGTGTCCGATAAAATTCAATGAATGCTGTGTAATATATAATATATTTTTAATAACTGATTTTTTTGGAGGGAAACCTTTTTATTTAAAATTATTTTTTACATATTTAAGATTTATTTAGCTTGAATTGCCAAGCATAACATTGCATATTATTTAATTGTCCATCTTTCACGTTTCACATTAACCACTAAAATGAGTACTAAACACGTAAGTACATAAGTGGTCCAGTATGTTAAATGGTTTGTTCCATGAAACTTTTTTCCCTTTTTTTTTTCCTTTGTGAACTTGCCTGGGCTCTTATTTCACACAATCAATAACTGTCAGATATGTGAGACAGAACAGCAGGAACCAGCCGGCAACAAGACTTGCTCATGGTATATGAACGCTCATGTTCGGTAACCAGTGCGATAACAATGTACTGGAACTGTCATGGCACGGCAAACCTGTCTGTCACCTTCCCACACCATCCTTCTGTCCTCGACAGAGAGATGGTAAAAATTTCTTCAAGACCAAAGGTTTTTTCCAGGAGGAGTGCTGATATTCAAATAAGATGTCATAAATGTGGTCAGCATTACCCAGACACGGTTCTGTCTGTTTCTAATTCTTCATTTGGATGGCAGAATAATGGTACCTCTATGCAACCACTATGAGATGCAAGTGTGTGGCTTTTCATCTTCCTGCTCTAGTCAGTGATGAATGTTTTTCACTAAACTGGTAAATCTGTTTGCAATTTTCTGCCAAACAATGCATTTATTATGGTTTAGATTTGAAAGTAACCTTACATGAAGGCATATTTTAAGATTAAATACATTGTACATATAAATGGAAAAGAGTCGCATATTCCAAATATTTTAACCCCCCCCCCCCAAAAAAAAACCCCAAAAAAACCTGCTTTCCATCTTGAAGACTGAAAACTGGAAAAAAAAGAAGGAATTTTGACATCTTATCTGTTTTGTCTATCGGTCCCTCCGGATAGATTGTTATGAAGCTACATAAACGCTTCCGTCTTATGCTGATTATGTAGGCCCTTGATAATCTCTAATCAATTTCTGTAAATCATAAAAAAAATATTTATTTATTTAAAAAGGCCCCTAAGTCCAAACAGATTGTGTGTTCAATGCCCAATGATTTGATTTTCAAAACACAGATGTCACGTGCACTGACACAGAGATACTTAATGACAGCAGGAAAGGTGAGTACTGTAGCTATCTGGTGGCAGTGAAAGCGACTTAAAAGTGTCTCATCAAAACGCCAGAGACTTTTCTCTCCTATGTGTCTCAATAGTCTGGACAAGTTCAAATCTCAAATAAGGAACTCCCCGAAGAGTGTCTTAGTACACATGTGAATGCGTGCTGTTAATGCTGGCTAAATATAAAATCAACAATCTTTCATTTCTAGCTAGCTGACTAGTTACCTATGATTGTGAATATTTTAAGATCAGTATTAAATAACTTTTAATTATTTAATAAGGTGCTATTAACAGTAAGGCTAATATTAAATTACAAGCTGACAATTGGTCTCTTGGCTGGAGCTGGCTTTTTGAACCGGCCAGTTTATTATTCAAAGATGTTGAACGGTTTTCTGAACTGCAGATTTACAAAAATTTTAAATCATTAGAATTTTGACTAATTTATAAAGTTAACCTTTTACTTGTATGTAAACACATGGCCCCCAACAGGTGGATCAGCGATGTCAAATGAGGCAAGATTTTTTATTTTTTTAAAGCCTTTTGTTTGTTTGGTCTTATGTGAACTGTAATCAACTACCATGTGAAGTAGACACAGCTGGGTTCATAAATTTAATGGGTACCAGATGGGATTAATCATTGGTATGAACGGAAAATAACATATTTAAGATGGTTTGTCAATAAGCCATTTTAAGCTTTGTGTCCGCTGTAGATGGCCTTAAGCTCACTAGTAGACTGCACTGACGATTTTTGAAACAATTTCCTCTGACAGCAGAAGACTATGACCAAAGACCAAACCAATGAACTGAGTTATGTGAGCTGCCATCACTTATTTGGAGGTTGTATATTAGTGGTCTGAAATGATCTTGCTGACTATCTAACCCGGTTTTACAGAGGATGCGTGTAGATAAAGGGAATAAGATTCCCAGTGATGATTATGTAAATATTGAACTCTCCCTGCATCTGTTTATTATCTGCTAGCGACGCCTAGCCACCGAAGCTTAAAGAGTATCCTGTAATACTTGTTTTTCATAGTGCGCTACACACAATGCCACTAAAACAATTCTGGCAAAAGTTTAATTACAGACAGAAAAGGGTTTCAATTTGTGCGCTTACGCACTGGGGAGCTCCTTTCCTGAAACAATAAGACATGTGTTAGACTCCTTTGAGCATTGAGCGAGATTATAACACAGATCAACAGGGGTGCATCGGAGGGCAGCACACGGATCAACTAAAACTCTCTCAAGGCAGCTCCTTTTGAGCAATTCTGTGGTTTATCAAGATAATATAATGTGGGGAGGGGGTGGAGAGTGCGTAGGGGGACATAATTTGCACGGCACTGAGTGACAACCTTGAGACCCCTTCTACCGCTTTTGTCAACAAGAGTCAGGGGGGCCTGCTACGATGCGTTCATCCACATTCCTTTGATATGCTTTAAGACTTGGAGGAGAATGGCTTTACAGTGAAACTAAACAATTAGAAGGAAATGGCACAGATCCACGGCTGAACAAAAGAGGCCTGGAACCAACCAAGTCAGAAAGGTTCCTCTTCTCATGGAAGAAGAAAAAATATCTAAGCCAGAACGTGTAAGAGCTTGTGGAGGGCGTGGAGAGAGACAGAGACAGAGAGAGAGAGAGAGGGAGAGAGAAAAAAAAAGCCTTCCTTCAAAAAAGAAAAAGCTCCAGCCTACAAAGATGAAAATGAAAAATGTGCCAATTTAATAGCACATTAGGCTGTTTAAATGAGTCGTTATGAATGTTTTCCCTTTCTCACGAGGGCTTTTTTTTACTGGCTGCTGAATTTGGAACTGTGTACTATTTTCTTTTAAATCTTTGCTTTGGTTGCAGTGTTTAACATTGTTAAATGTGGATTAAAAGGCATGCTTCTGTAATTACAGTCATTACAGTGAGACAGACATTTAGAAATGTGTTCCAAAAGTGGTTAGATGTGGTTGAAGGATGACTGTGGTTTTCTATGAGATTAATATCACAACATTTGAATGAATAATGCAGAAATATGGATACTGCACGTTTGAAACTGTGATTTTTCATCCCCTAAGAACGAGCTGACCTGTTATCTCCTGTGCTGAAGCACGATGCTAACAGCCCCGGGCAATTTCACTGTCACCGTCCGCCAGACATTTCACCCAACAACAAAAAAATTTTGCTGAAGGCCCACATTTAATTTACGGGCCTCTCCGTGTTTGTTTGTTTTTTGCTGTCTGAGTGCGCCTATCAATGTATTGAGATTACTGTGTGCAATATTCGGGGCATGCTATTAGCGTTGTTATTGTTATACGTCATTCTGCATGATTTTTATTTCAGTTCTCACTTAATGGTTTCAAAAACGGGTTTAAGACTGTCTCAGTTGAGTCCATCCTGAAAATCTCAGAATTGTATAGTTCCCTATAGCCATCAGTCAATTTCCCAGCTATTATCATCAACCATAGAGAGAAGGAACAGTTTATCAAATTCAGCACAGGCAACTGTGTGCTTTTAGACCACCATGGAAAATGTCAAATAATTATAAACTTCACTGTATGATGTGGAGGACGTGCTGCCAACACTGTTGGCTTGCCATCAGCCGGAATTCTGATAAATTCATTTTTAGGACAAAACATGTGACTGCGTGGAACTGTGTTTTGACACAGCCTATAGGAGGGTGGACATCATGCTGCGAGCAACTGAAACTCTGTGCTGTCGAACCCTAAACATTCCCAAAGTGCATTCCGTCATATAACGATCCGATCTGAGTCCCAACAGGAAAAAAACCACGACACAAAATGAGCCTTTTTGCTGTTTATGTAATCCTATATATACGGAATCTGTCAACATCTCTGCATACTACGTTCACCTCGCATTCAGTGAAGCGTCGGGCTAGCTCAAATAAATCAGATTTTTTTAGACGGTATGACTCTGAGGTTTTGGCTAATGCTCCACCCTTTAAATAGTACACATCAAGAGCAACCTGATATGAACAAACCTGAATCCAAAACCAATATGGTTAAATCCATTAAAAATTCTAAACAATCAGAATCCAAAAGCTTATCCCCCCAGCAATCTTGTCTTCAAAGATGACACATTTCAGACACAAAATTGCTTTAACAACAATGCAATCTGTCACTTTTAGAGTCTTGTGGAAAGCCTTGAAATTCACAAAAACAACCACTTTCCCTCTAACTTAACTCCCACCCGTTCAAATCCAGAGCTTTTAGCCAATTTTCATTCCATACTAACCAAGATATTTACAGAAAGGTATTAAAAACTCACAAAAGGCTTTAAGAAAACGCTAATTAACAATTAATTGTTTCGTGTTAAGTAATTATTGTACGTTTCAAAAGATCTTCATTTTTCATGTCCAATACCTAAGGTGCTACACAGCAAGGCTTCCAAGAATCCTGCTTACTACAAGAACCCAAAATAAAATTACAGGTGAAACAGATGCTTTCAAGTAGACCAGAATTTTTGTGTTCATATAGCCTAAATTTTATCAAAAAACGACCCTGATCTGATCGCAGATGGTTAAGCACTTTTTCGTGTTTGTAATTCTATTTGATACCGGACCTGACATGAGACATTAGACATTAGTGTTGGACATGAGCCTTTTGCTGATGAGATGGTACAAGTGGAATATGTCCAGATCAGATTTACATTTGGCAATCTATTCACTCTTACTACAACATGCATCCTGCTGGCTTACAGCCTCTTGAACAGCAAAAAGTACCAACTTTTAGTTTTGCAGCCATATACGTTATATAAATACACTTAGTCAAGTTATTCCAGCAGTGCAGACAATATATATATATATATATATATATATATATATATATATACAGGACATATATACACAAACAACCATATTAACTTCAATGTGAATCTTAATGGGATTGATACAATCATTCATTAATGGATATGAACCATGGGTAGCGTGTTAACAAGAAATATAATTCGAACACCTTAAGGATTATAATACAGTATAATGAATATAATAAGTATATAAAGTATAGAAAAAATATAATTACATGTTATAGGAGCCATAATAAAGTCAACACAAACACATTATACAAACTATAATGAAGTCACCACAAAGTTTACATTACATAATCAAGTCAATACAAACACACTATAGCCACTACTATATCACGGACGCAGGTTGTTTTATGGACCCAAACACAGACACAGAGACAAGGAAATAAAGGGATGAGGAAAACGCAGGACTTTACCTATTACAAACAAAACAAAGTGGGGTGACAAAACACAGCTCAAACCGACAAATAAGACTGCAAACAAACGAAACAAAAACTAAGCTAGACTGGAAACACAACCACGATTAAGTCTGAGACAAGAATTAGAAACTATTTTAGCAAACAAGGAGATACGCAAGGAAGACTAGGCAAAGCACAAGACAATCCGGCAACGAGTGACAACACAAGACTAGCATATATAGGGGAGTGCTGGGCAGATGATTGGTAAACAATGACTAACACCGATGACTGAGGGAAGGTGAAACGTGACAGCTATAATTAATCCATAAATACACATTATAGTAACTAAGAGTCAGTATAAACACATTACATCGACTACATCCAATCCAAAGAAACACATTATAGGAACTAAATAGAGTCAATGCAAACCCATTACAGGAACTGAATGGAGTCAATACAGACACATTTCATATAATGGAGTCAATGGGGTCTGGCACAAAAATCTCTCAATTTCAGGCCCGATTTAGCCTACCAAGAAACTCCCATTGCCACCAACCATTGCTTTTGAATACCTTTCCTCAGACTGGTTTGCCTCGGAGGAGCAAATAGGAAATAAATATCCAAAAGTTGCGCGTTTCTTTATTCTGGTCGTAGAACTTTCCATCTGGCTATATTAATTTTCCTTTTTACATAACAAAGATACAAGAGGGAGTAAACCCATAGCTGTGTTATGAAATATCTACAGCATTACTTCTGTATAGAGAACATGATCTTTAAAAATAAGTTAAATAAAGTCAAATTTTAAATATAAGTTTTATATTGAAAAATATGATACTAAAAATAAATAAATAACAGATCATATTCATTATGTGTTTATTGGTTAGAGGCTAAAATTTTATAGAAAGCACAGCGTAAGACCAATTGAGTGCACATTAAAAATGCCTTTTTTGACGCCCCAAGCAGTGACATTCGATTTCAGGTCGACGTACTAATAGGATGTGAGAATTGCTTTTTATTGCATACACTGCGCTCTCCTCTATTGGAATGAGAAGATCAAGCCCAGGGCTGGCCTTTTAAAAGAGTACCCTTTGAGTAGGAGTGGAAGGTCTGGCAACTTTCTCAGAAGAATTTCCACATCTTTAACAAGATGTTTTCAAAGGTCTGACCACACAGAAGAGGCAATAACCAAGACAAGCCTTATGTAATGTAATTATGCAGTAAGAAGCGTGATGGGACATATAAAACACAGGTACTACAGCTGTACACAATGGGCATGCTGCAGATTGGACAAAAACACATCAGAAGATATAATTTAAGTTAATTACTGTATCTTACGATGCATTTCTTAAGCTGCTAAGTTGAAAAAAAGTTGCGTTTGAATGTTGACGTTTGGCCACAGTAAAAATCTTTAAATTGAGCCTAGTTGGCATAATTGTCAATATTCCAATTAACTCGCACCACAAACCATAAATAGTTTTTTTATTTATTAATTCAGCCTTTGAAGTATAAGTGCCATAAACCAGTTTAGTACTGAGGGGGTAAACACAATACAGTGGTGCAGCAGTTCTTAAAGGTTTGTGGCAGTAAAACTTGCTCCAGGATATTTTTACATTGTTTTTCCATACACTCTTTTTGTTTTTTACTGCCTCTGGGTCTTCACTTGTATTAATCCTTAGCCAGTTTAAATAAAATACCAAATTGTACTTGGGTCTATAGACCTGGAAAAAAATAAAAAATAAAATAAATTTTGGCAGAAGCAAGGGCTGTTATTTTATTTATGCATTTATGTAATACAGTTTCCAGCTCTCCCATTCACATAATGGAGAGATCTGTGCAGAGCCTAGCCCTGAGTTGGAGGGAGACACAGACAAGGTGCTTTACTGAGTATGGACACGAAGCAACAGCCTTAAAAGTTTAATTAAAAGAATTCAGCATGTCAAAGTATGAGGTTTTTTTTTTGGTGTTGTGCCCCATTTAAAGGCACAGGTCAGAGTAATTATTGCACATATTCTCTCAGTGTGCCCCAAGGCAAGCAACTGTTTTAGGACCTCCTGCTCCAGGCTCCTTAATCATCAGGACCCCCCCTTTGTGCCCTTTTTGAATTGGCTGGAGAGAGAAAATCTATAATGACAATCCCACAATGGAGCAGTTTCAGATTTTCGTTCCACCCTATTATTAGGACTGCAGATTTAATCCAGCGTTTTGAAACGCCATCTTTGCACTTAAACATTTAGGTTTGGTGGCCATCATTCAAAGCAACAAAACTGGGAACACAGGTTGTATGAACAATGTGGCCTCTTGTCTTGGGAGAGGTAAAAAGACTGCAGGAAAAAAGCACCTCTCCTTTCAAAGAAAATGCCACTGAACTGAATTGCGTCAAAGTTTGTGAGAGACGTATTTGCTGCGTCGACTGGGTCATTAAAATGCATTTATCATATAATTAACATATACTGAATGCGTTTTAGAAATTTTCCTGAATATTCATGTTTGAATATGCAGATGAGGAGAGACGCACCATTTATATTTTAAATGATTTACAACTTGAATTCGATATATATTTGTATATTTGTATTTTATCATGTGATTTATTCAATATGGAGGAAGAAGGCTCAAAACTAAATCAAATGGGTCATCAAAAATGTCCCCCCGTCAATATGTCATGGATTTATTTAAAATCCAATGTTAGACAAAAACGTTAATTGAAAGGAGATAAATACTTAGTAACCGGCAACAACAGAACGTACAGTCAATTTTGGGGGGCATGGTTTTGTTTTTTATCACAATAATTTACATTCACGTGTTCAAAATACAGCTCCATTGCAAACAATATAATTATTTCACTTGAATGACTAGTGTGATATCACTGCAATTCTATTCAACCTCAGTTAAAAGCAAATAAGTTCTAGTTATTTAATACGAGTGTCTCGAACATTTGACTTGCTCACAACAAAGGAAATCTAAATTAATAAAAAATGCATATACAAAGCAAGCACCGCATCCTTTCCAAAATGAATAAAATGATTTAATAAAATAATCATTTTTCTTGGGGTTTTTCACAGGGCACTGGCTGACTCCCTGATATTGAATGGATGGTTCCCGTCATCTTTATACAGATTGGAAGCAGTTTAGCCTTTATTTTCATTGATGATCCTGCTGGTTGCTGCCTCCTGCTCAGCCAGTTAAAAATGGTCTTTGATGCTTTGGTTTAAAACTGAGGTTGTTAAGTGTGACTAACCCCTTCTGGCACCTGCATGACCTGGTGGCTGGTCGCAAGTGAGACTCTCCTCCCCTTGATGGCGATTGTGTGGGGCTCTCCATTGGTTGATCGTTAATGGAACGCACTTGTCTCACTGCAGTCTGCAGAAAAAATCATTAACATTTGAATTCTACTATCAAATTAGAATTCTGAGCTAAAAGTGAAAGCCCAGTTCAGATTCTGTTCTTTCTGGGTCTTCTTTGTTGGTGGTAATTTACATTTTTTAATTTAAATTTACTTCTATAAATCTAAACATATTCCACACCTGCCACAATTATCAGAAATGTGAAGGAACGCAAATGTTGTTTATAATACTTGTGGGGATAAAATTGCTTTTCTTATAGAAGTAATTTGTATACAATTAACGACAAGCTTGTATGAAAATGTTTTGTATTATTTAAAATGAAACATAAGGTGTTAGATGTAAGGCGTTAATGCTGCTCCGATTAATGGAACAGATGAACAAAGTGAAAGTGATTTGTTTTTAAATTATCTAATTAAATTAGCATGTTCGTTCGCACAAATTCTATTCATTTCAAGCAACAACACTGCTGTACAGCAGTCACTTAAAGCTGTATGAATTCCTATATGAGAATGTCCCTCCCTGCAGCAACACAATTAAAATAAAGACAGGTGTGATATTACCATCTTGTTCCAAATGCATTCAGGCTTTTTTTAAAAGACAGCATTTTTTTGCTATATTAGAGTATGCAGCTGTGTCCATACATAATAATCTCTATTGATTTTCCTTTCCTTATATTATCTTGCCAATTTCCTTTTTCGCTTTAAACTCTCCTATTTGAACCATGATATTGAAATCCGTTATGATTACGGGCTGTTTTTCCTCTGAGTGTTTATTTCTCCGACAGAGCCCCCTCAAAGGTCAAAACAAAAAGGAAAAATAAATAAAATAAAATCGAGCTTGCATCTTCCCTCGCCGGCTGCCAGACTTTCCTCCCCCCCGATTTGAAGAACTGAAGATGTAGATTTAGGATCACTCCAGTTTATTAACATGTTTACGTAGCTCAAAGAATAACAGACTCCAGAAGAGTGTGAAGAGATTTTTTTCCTCACCCAGCATGTATCATGCTGCATTCAGCCTTTGACTGCAGCAGAACTAGCAGGAGACCTTGACCAAGAGCTGGAGACACACACACATACATATATATATATATATATATATATATATATATATATATATATATATACACACACACACACACACACACACACACAC
>JAOVYW010002026.1:1744-15552 GCA_025775045.1 Hiodon tergisus
ATGAATATAATGGCAAACTCAGGTAACTGTATGCAGTTGCTGATGTAGTGGACAGGCTTATAACCAAAAGGTTGCTGCCGTTTTTAAGAATTCCTGGGTTTATGTAAGTTGTGTTTTTTGGTTTGATCTGCTGTTGGGGCATTTCTGGTTCTGAAGAAAAATAAATCAGTAAAACACAATTTGATTTGAAAATACTTGCACATTTCATACTGAAAGCAAACAGGCGTTCATAAAAGGTACTTGACTGCCTACATCCCTTTTCCTCTTCTTTTTGTTCTGTGTCTCTACTATTGAGTGAAGTTTCTAAATCTACCTGCCTGATAGGAGTCACTTATTTTCTATATTTTAGATACATCTGAGTAGCCACAACTTTAAATACTGGAGGACAGCAAACCAAGATAGTAATAAAGTGAAAAGAGAAGTGAAAGAGTCCATGGCATTGAATTGTTGGGAGTGCATTAAGACTTTATAGGGTGTAAAATTGCATCGGGAGTAACTGAAACACTAGGGTGAGATGGGGTCCTCCTACTTTGTGGCAGGAGGGTAATTTAGAGAACTGAGAAGCTTGGCCCAGCTCAGAAAAGCTGTGGACACACAAGATGGCTGGATGACTGGCTGTGCATAATTTGTCCATGTTTGTACATGTATTCACACTTTCATTACTGCTGATTCTCAGAATGTTTGGACCATGCTCTGACATCTCACCCATCACATCACATTTTGTTGCACAAACTTTACAAACACTACGTCGTCCTTCAACGTGCGGTCACAAACATTAAATTGAGTCTCGCAACCCAATAATAATCACATTATTAAGTGTTTCAATGGAATGCAAACTGCATAAGCATCTCAGCCGGTACAGGGTCAGCGTCGCATTTAGCTGCTCTACAGCATTCATTTCGCATGGCCCTTTGCACAATGCTGTCAAACATCAGCACATGTCACCTTAAATTCCGCAAGTGATTTGGATTAATGACGTCCTGGGATGGTTGTCCTTGTGCTCTTTCTGGTGTCTTTCTTATTGGATATAAGACCTGGTCACTTTGGTATACTGTATTCTGCTGAGCTACAGACTATGTGTTGGGCAGTGGGCCCAACCGAAATGCACTTTTCATTTGGAGCTGAGCAGGTGTCTCAGTTGTGCTCTAGTTTCTCCCGCTGCATATTTCTTTTCTCATTAGGCTGTAAAAGAATGATCTCTTCTTTAATTACAATGAAGGGTAGGAATTTTTAATTAAGCTGTTTACAATTTTTTTTACAGCCCAGTCAGGGCAGTAATGAACTTTATTTAAATGATCACAGTCATTTTGCATACAATGATACAATGAGGTGTTGGTGAGGAACATTCAGTGCGGGATAAGTTGGCTGGCCCAGTGCAGACTCCTTCTGTGCCAAAGGTCCTGATTAACCTTCTGGTCTGAACAGAATCCATAAGCCTAACAATGTCAGACTAAAGATCAGCTGCACGTTCGCCATACTTAAGGCAGTCCACCTGAAATAAATTATTTCCATTCAAATTTTTAATGTGTTGTCAGTGATCCTTTTGGCCCTAATGAACACTAACAAACAAAAATAATTATGTGCTTGATCTTTCATTGTATAGTTATGTATGTATTAGTTCAACGATGAAAGATTATTACAGTTATACAGATCCTTTAGTCACAACAGTGGCTTTAATATTGTTTGAGAGGAGTCAGTGCTTGCTGAATTAATCTAAAGAAGAATAAAACATATTTTTCATGTTTTTAGGTAGTTCTCCTATAGGTATTTAATTAATGGGAATGGATGATGAATAAGTTTCTTATGATGTAAAAAAGGGGGTTCAGAGATTTTTTTTATAAATGGGCAATCAAAATTCTTGGAGGGGACTCAATAATCAATGAACACAATAATCACAATAATAAAGTGCTTCTTTTTCAACAACTGCATTGCAGAAGAAAACAAAGATTGTGTTTTGCTTAAATAAACAAGAAAATAAAAATGCATTTTCTGAAAAGGAATTTGAATTGAATGACGAATGGAATAAATGATTTTACAAAACAAAAAAAACCGGGACAGTGATTTACCTACCTCTTTTGCGACACTTACTTTTAGATCCATTACTCCTATCGTTAAAGGGGCAACTCGTGTATTTTGTGTATTGACAAGTTAATATTCAGCACTGCGGCTTTTCACTTCGCTTTCTCGTTTTCACTTTAGTCACAGTTTACAGGTAAATTATAAAGATAAAATAGAAGGGGTACCAGTGGAACAGAAAATCATTTAATTTGTAAAAAGGATCTTGCAAGGAAAGCCATAGCAAGTCAATGGATAGTTGCGAAGTCAGGGAGTGCTCTCTATGGAAGTATCATTTCCTGCAGATGAAATCCATCACCGCCTTCAGTTCAGCCACTCTGTTTATGGCCTCTACTTCAATGGGGAGAATCGGGTCTTTTAAAAGATTGGGTGAAAAGGTGGGTCACATTTTCATTTGCTGTCACTTAATTTCCCCCCTATTGAACTAGAGGTGTTATCTATCTCTCCTCACATTATGCACACTCACAGAAAAAAAAACAACTTAATGTATTTTTTTATTTCACCAACAGCCTGTCTCACTCAAGTGAAATACTCATCAGAACACAAAAGCAACTTGAAAAAAATATTGTTATGAATCTGTGCAAAATATTAATAAATAAATATTCTTAAATTCATTATTTCAATTTTTCACCCTCCATTACCCTCTATCTCCACTGTTGGACCAGATCACTTTGCTCACCCTTTAGACACTTCATTGTTTGTAAATTGGAAAACAGCAGAAAGTGTGAAACCAATGTCGATCTTTTAATTTTTATTCATGGCTCATAGTAGAGCCATTAAAACGATATGCAAAAACCTGGAATGTAACGACTGTGTCAGATTGCTTTCAAAATGGTATTCATGAAAAACTAAGAACATCAATACTTTGTCATTACATACAGTAATTGTATCACGTGGCTTCACTTAATGCAATCAAAAATGGCAATCGATTCATATGTTTATGCTACATTGTGGTCCTTTTTGCTGGGAGGCCACCTATGGAACCACATCTATAATCATCTTTATTTTTGTCATTTTGCAATTTCATCTATCAAACTCTGGATCCCAGAAAGATGCAGATGCACCTGTTTACCTTACAGTAGAAATGTTTTTTATTTGGTTTTGTTTATTTATGTTTTATAATTTCCATATAGCATAGCAAACATGGTGTGAAATGGAAATAAATAAATAAATAAATAAATAAAAGTCCACTGGCCAGATCCTTCTCCAGAATTGTAATTACGAAAGATAGATTGGTAGGACAACTTTTATTTGAATGAATTAATCATTTGAATGAATAAATTAATACATTTTATTTTAAATGAATAGAATGGTGTCAGGGCAGAAAACAGAGTGATGGTCTGTGCTCTTGAACAGGATCAGAAGGTGACACTCTCACTGTCCAGTCTTTGTGCAACACTGGTTTCTACTTTCTTCGTCCTGGACAGGTGGTCTAAGAAAAGAATATCCAAAGAGCGGATCTTTTCGACATTTTTACAGTGAGGTAAAAGCACTCCAAATACGCCTTGTCACAGGAATGGTGTGATCAGAATAATTATATTTAATTGATTTGTTTTAGTGGGGAAGAAGAGTGCTCCATGTCATCCCAGTAAGAAAAACAACCACGTCTGGCACGTATTCTGTTGGTAATTTAGATGGGAGCGGTAGTAAGTGTCAATAACAATGCTGAAAAACAGACAGTGATGAGAATATTTGCAGAGTCATCTTGATGGTTTTAGTTTGCCCTGGTAGATTTTCTCTCCCACCTCTCCGGTCCTCTATCTGTTGGGCTCCCAGCTAAGTCCCTGAGGTGGCACCAGGCCCCTAATCCAGTTGCTCGCCCTGAACAAAATCGCAGGACTAGTTTACCCCTTAATGAAAGCAACAGATGTAATTTGTCTGATGTGGTGTGGCACAGCATGGCCTACCCCTGGGTAATACATTTGCAATGGCAGATGCTCACAGGGTTGAAAACGTCCATACCTCACAACAGCTGTTACCAAATAAACATCAAGGAGCTCACTCTCTTTCTCTCTCTCTCTCTCTCTCTCTCCATCTCCCCCTCCTCTCTGGCTGCATCTTTCTTTGCAGCAGGGTATCTTTTTCTCTTCGGTTCTGTTAATGTCTCTGGATTACCCGGCCACTCTCGTGTCTGATTTGTAAGATCAGCATGGTGCGGCGATTTAGGCTCACTATGTGGAAACGCAACTTCTCTTTGGAACCAAACACTGGCTCAAAGCCAAACCGATCTGAATTACAATGTGGCCAAAGGACATTAGGACAAAATTTGCATTTAATTAGCTTATTTCATCTAAAGTTTGCACATTGACCTCTAGCTGTTTGAACTTAAAGTTAAAAGTTAAAAGACTGTTAATGTTAATGTTTCACCTGGGTGATTTGGTTTTTTATTTTTGCAAAGCAGCGGGTGGCTGAATCCCTGTGGGCCACCCTAGGTGTACTTCACTGGCCCAGGACAGGGAGGGGCAGTGGAGCTGGAAAAGTGAGCAGGGGACAGGGTGGGGGACTTATGGACAGCCTGGAAGCCCAAAGTAACCCCAAGAAAAGAACCCTAAGGAAGAAGGCTCTTCTTGGGGGCCCTGTCCGTGCCAGAAGTGGCACAGCCGCACCTGCCTTTGCCACAGGAGACACCACATCCCGTGCCCGTTCCGCATTTGCCAGAGGGTGTGCCGCAGCCCGTTCCTGTTCTGCTGCCCATGCTAGAAAAGGCACTGCAACCTGTGCCCGTTCCATCCTTTCCAGTGGGGTGCCACAGCCCATGCCCGTTTTTCCCAGCCGCCCAGAGGGGGTGAGGCAGCCCGTGTTCGTCCACCCCCAAACTGGACTATCTGAAATGGCATTTCTCAGACATGTTATTAAATGGTCTCAGAATTGCCCTAGTCTAGATTTAATCATTCAGATTTCCAGGTTTTCAGGCAGGTTTAACTTCAGATTAATGGATGTTGGCCTCCAGGTTGACCTTGGCTCCTGAGGGAAATGGCCAACCAGAACTATTTCAGTCATTATCAAAGAACACCACCAAGGCCAGGCAGAAGATTGGTTATAATTTCCATGACCGTTTCTCAATAATAGTACAAAGCATTTGCACTCCTATTTTGCAATTCTCCAACATTGTTGCATTGGAAAGCTATATATTCACAGGGGTTGACAACCCTATTCCTGGAGTGCCACTATCCCACAAATGTTTGTAGTGTCTTTAATTACTGAAATATTAATTACCAGGAGCTCTTGGTCATCTTTGGTAATTCAGCTGAATAATTGATCCAATTTAGCAACCAGAGCTGTCTCTGGCACTCTTAGCCCTTCCTTTTCCATCACTTAGTGACAAATGCCCTCATATGCTCAGCCAAGGCCAGAGTGAATCAATATTAATAAAAAAAATTTAGGGTGCGTCTCTCCCACCCACCGTCAGTCCAGTGGGCCATATGTCATCTCTTACCTTGCAACAATAGCATGCAATTAGCCGGTCTGTCTATCCAACTTTATTAATTGTGTTCCACTTTAGCCCCAGTAAAATTATTTGTTTCTCTATTCACAGATATCAGGGGTGGCGAGCTGTGGGTTGTGGAAAATGCAACTGAAACTGTGGCCAGAGAGGACATTCCAAGTTTAAATCAGTTCTATGCATTGTAATTCCCCTCAGTAAATATATGGCTGGCAGTTCAGGCAGATGCTAAAAGTATTTTTTAGCAGTGTTCAAAACGACAAAAGTTTGAAGGTCAAAGGAATTTATCAAGGGTCTGAAAAGTGTAATATTGCTAAAAAATTCTCAGAGTGGACGTGTTGGCTCTGGTCTGGCATTAACCTTTGTGTATTAAAAAAAGTAATCATAAACTGAATTTCTCATTTTTAATTTTTAATTTTTGACAAATTACACAATTTAATTATACAGTTGTAAATACATGAACTTGACTAAAGTAGAACATCAGTTGTCCTTCATCTCAACATCTGAAAAACAGAACAGAAAAAAAAGAACGTCAGAGACTGCTCTGAAATGGCTGAATGAGTTCCATAAACAGTGGAGGGATCGTGCCATTCTGCAATAAAAATCAGATCTGAGGACAAACACATTTGTTTGCACGCAAGGAACCTTGGTCTGGGTAAATGAGCAAAATAGCTGCTTGATGCTTCAAGGGACAGGAACATATTTTGTCTTTAATGTGACCCAACTTCACAGACACAGAGAAAGAGTGTGTCTGTGACCAAGTAGTCTTGTTTGTGTTAGTCTCTCAGCATTTGCTAGTCGTCTTCCACATTTAGACAGTCTGATCTCTTTCTGGCTCTGGAAGTGGCTCTGGAACATCTACTACTTCAGCAATGCTTTATTTATCACCCCCGTGCCAGAAACACAGAACAGAATTCCTTTTCACATTCTCTAACGCAAAGCAATTGGTTTAAAGGTCTGAGCAACTGATTCTCGTTGACTGATGGGGCATGAACAGGAAATCTCACATTTCAGTAATCCATTTACAGAAAATAGTCTGTAATGAGAAGATGGATGAGAGAGCTTTGAGATGTTGGTTAATGCCTAGCGGGAGACTAGGCGCTAACCAGCTTCTCAATGCTCTCACATACATCTCTTCTCTGTTGTTTTAATCCCCTCTCACATTTAATTTAAGACCGCCTAGGTCTGTCGCTGAGCCGCCGGCTTCGGGGCCTGCTGTCAGTATACCTGTCGCAGATGTCTCAATTCCTGTTAAATGCCCTGGGTGTTCTACAGCTCACTCTGTCTATGCAAAGGCCCAGCCCTTACTTGCACTGTGTTTCTTATTAGCAAAATTAGTACAACCTTGATTTTACGACTATGGCACCTTTGAAATTCTGGCGATTGTCATACGCAAGGAAAGTCCTCATTTAAATATTTTATATTTAATATGATATGTGTCAGACCTTCATCACCACTGTACTAGATGAATAATTGTCCTGAATGATGTCCAGCCATTAATAGGTTTTTAGTTTTATACAACTGCATCTGAGGGACAACCCCCCCTCCCCCTCTTTATATCATTATAAAGACAGTGATCCCGTTAAACTTTATTTGTTTTTCCAAGCACAGGTTTTTAGAAAAGGTCCTCGTTCTGTGGTGACCTGAGATCCATGTCGGAGCTCTGACAGAAGGATGGTGTGAGTACCACAGTACAGTACCACCCTTTGTTTTCTCCCAAAGATAAAGTGGCCCTGTGTGAGGATGACAGGGATATTGGGTTGGATCATATCTGCGATAAGGAGGGCTGGTCCGCTCCCCTGGGAAAAAACTTCAACTGAGTGTCCTGAGCTCTGTAGATGTCTGCTGTGTTTCTTCTCACGCTTCCTGCTTCTCTCATTCTGCCCCCATGTCCACCACCACATGAAATGTTTCTATTCCTGAGCTTTTTATTAGGATACTTTCAAACTAAACTAAGAAATGTTTGACTAGGGAAGGTACAAGGCTTGCCAACAAACACATTATAAAAACAGCATGTAATATGGAAAACTTTGAAAACCCTTCAGATCAGTGTGAACCAATTCACTGTTTTTTTCAGTCTAAAGGGTTTCTATTTTATTTATAAAAGATAATTAATGGCAACTCTTGTGTGAATTTACAGTGCCTTTCATAAGTATTCACTCCCCTTGGACATTTCCCCTTTTTGTAGTGTTACAACTTGGAATTGAATTGGATTATTTTGGGATTTTTACCATTTGTTTTATGGAAAATACTTGACACTTTAAAGGTATAACATTTTTTTTTTATTAAGGAAAAAACTGACATTTGTTGGTTACGTAAGTATTCACCTCCCTGAGTCAATATTCGGTAGAACCACTTTTGGCTGCAATTACAGCTGGGACTCTTTTGCCGCAAGTCTCTACCAGCTTTGTACATCTGGATCCTGAATTTTTTTACTATTCTCTTGGCAAACTTACTCTGTCAGGTTGGATGGGGACCATTGATGAATAGCAATTTTCAAGTCTTTCCATAGATTCCGAATTGGATTTAGGTCTAGGCTTTGACTTGGCCATTCTAAGACACTCAGGTTCTTGGTTTTAAATCACTCCAGTGTAGCGTTGGCTGTGTGTTTCCAGCAGGGATCATTATCCTGCTGGAAGGTGAACATCTGCCCCAGTCTCAGGTGTCCTGCAGACTGAAACAGGTTTTCCTCTAGAATTTCCCTACGTTTGGCTCCATCCATCTTGCTCTCAATCTTGACCAGTGTCCCAGTCTCCCCTCAATATGATTCTACCACCACTATGCTTCACCTTCGGTGTTTTCAGAGTGACGAGCAGTGTTGGTTTTATACCACACATGGCGTTTTGTTAAGTTCAGTTTGGGTCTCATTAGACCAGAGAACGTTTTTTCCACATGTTTGCGTTACAAATACAAAGATTTGCGATACAAAGATTTTAAAAAGTGGAATTAAAACTATCCTTAGAATTTGCTATGGGAAAACGTCTTTAGGTTTTTAATGTTTCACTTGCTGTTTTACTGTTGAAATATCTCGATTTCCATCCCACAAGCTATAATGAGCTGTAATGAGAACAGTCCCCTTTGTAGGAAAAAGGAAAGAGTGCTCCTAATTACTGTTTTTCCAAATGCAGTCAATGATATCAAGCAGACACGTGCTATAATGTCTCTGTTTGTATGACTGAATGAAATACATCTGCTTGTATTAATTTAGGGATGTCTTTTCCAACCTTTTTTTCTGCAATGGCAAAGTTCCAGAAAGGGAAAATAAATGTACATACAAACTGCTTTGCCAGTCCTGATTTTTTATTTTATTTTCTTAATTGTACACTTTATGTTTGAAAAATATATTTTATTATATAACTTATTTAACACCAAGACACCTCCAAGGCCATGTTCTGAAGGCACACAAATGTCCCCTGGCACACTAGTTGAAATGTGGTTTATTTTCTAAATAACTACTGACAGAATGAAGAGGTAATGCAGGAGCTGATGGTGATGGTGGTGAGACAGTTTTTTGGACTCAGAGCTCAAGGACTGCTTACCTGCATTATAAGATGATGCGAAGATGTTTCTTGCTTTGAGCCATAGTGTCGTGATATGCTAGAATATCTACCTACTGTGAAGTACTCTCACGTCTGGGAATACTGAATGGTCTCTGTATGCTTTGATCAAGTTAAGCTTTTGAGTTGTTTGTTTGTAAACCAGAGTGTAGTAGAATTACGTGTCTTGGTGGGCTTGTAGTGGTGTGTTTTGTATTAAGGAGAATTGTTGTTGTTTTTTTGCATAAGATGTCCTTTTATTGAGACAGAACAGACAACCTGTGTGCCTAATCTGCTATAAACCCAGTCGGTTTCCAGATTTAGGAATTATTTCTGAGGTGCAAATAAACCTGTGCTGCCGGACTCTGACTGCAAGGTCGTGCTTATGGGGCTGGCTCGTTCTCTCCCTCTTTAATCACCCAGTGTTCTGGAGAACTATCTACCGAGCGATCAAAGAGGTGCTAAGCTTGGCGGGGTCCAAAGGCGAGGGCTCGGCACAACAGACGAGGGTCGGGCGTGCAGAAGTAAAGAAAATCAGATTTAGATCTGGCCAATTTGCTATTTTGAGAATGATCAAAGCATAGCATGGGCCTTTACTAACTGCCAGTCATGGTGGCTAAGAGTTCGGGGAGCTCCTTTTGATGTTTTATTGTGAGTAGTGAGTAGTAAATAGAATTACTAGAATTCTTATCAATCAAAATTGAATGTTTATTAATCAAAATTGAATGGTTATCAACAATTCCATCCAAACTGACATGAAGAGAAAACACTGTGTTGTGTTTCAACATCTATGTCTTAAATTTACAGTATATAGAGTGTAGACAAATTAACTTGCATAAACTAGAGACAAGGAAGCAAAATTAACATTGACATTATCATTCACAAAAGTAATATATGAATAAATATTATCATTCTGTTATTTTTAGTGTCATTAAAATTTAAAGTTTTTCATCTCCAAGGTATAACCAGCTTAGCATTGGCTACTCTTGTGCAGGTCCCTTGTGGGAGATTAATGTTCATCCTTTGAAGGAACCGGGTGGATATCTGCAGGTGTACTCTGTGGGTGAGTGAGAGTGACATACTTTTTAATTAGAAAAGCATTTGTTTCCCAACGCTCAAATATTGCTTTGCTCCTTACGTAAATAATGGGTACACTGCCTTGCAAAGAGCTTGAACGACTGCTGAGGTCTTCTCCATAGTAGAGAGAACCAGAAAAGCACATTTTTATTTTATTTTGGTAGCACACTCCTGTAAGACATTTACAGAATGGCACAACCAACACAAACCCTGTACACTAATTGTCTCAGATAATACCCATTTGTAAATGTATCTATCAAATCTAAAATGTCATTTTTTCTGCTATTAAAACCCTTAAAAGCCACATAAGGTTAAGTTTTCTAAACCAAACTAAACACCCGTTTAGTTTTCTGCAAAGATTCTGCAGTAGCAAAGCATTCATAACAGCTCTCAATATATGACCTACACAGCATTTAGTTACATTCGCTTTGTCCTGATAAAAAAGTTTTTGTCAAAATGTTGAATTAGCTGCTTAGTCAGTCCAAGTGACCATGGCTTGAAGCTGTTTATTTATTCGTGGTGCGAATGACCTAGAACAAGTAGAAAAATGAAATGTTATGAACGTGTTGAATGTGCTGCGTTGAAACCAAATAAATGAATGTAACTATGGCCATTTAACTCAGAACTCGTCACACCAGAAACTCTTAATCTGCTTTAGAGTCAGAAGTTGTGTTTGACCTTACACAATAATAACAGAAATTGTTACAAGTGAATCATTTTTACTTCTGAGATCAGGAAAAGATCAGGAAAATCCACTGGAGTACACAAGGACTCCTGAAAGTTGTGTAGCCAGTATAGACTCATTCACAACAGAATGGGAAACCAATGGAAATAAAGATACTTGGAAACATTGGCTAATGGATTAGTGATGATACATCCGTGGTGTTAGAAGGCAGCCTTTTGAAACCTTCCTAAAATGGTGGATTGGTATAAAAGTTATTTGAAAACATTTCACCTTTGTAGAACCTTGAGGGAGGCTACTGAAGTGGATTACTCAATTTGTCAACAGTACATGTGACTGCTTGCTCATAATGCCTTCTTTGTGCAACAACCATAATATTGTTTTACATAATTATTGTCCAGTTCCGTATGGAGAAATCTCAGTTTTGATTGCTCTCGTGAAAAAACTAACAGAAAGCTGGTTTACAATTTATGAGAGAAACCTGCTAAAGTGAACAATTTTTGAAACAATGATTTCCAGCAAATACATTTTTACATGGCTTAATAGTGGCTTGAATACAAAATAACCGTATAAAAAATATAAACCTTATAATATTCTTAGATATCACACATTAATCATGTATTATTTACTACTCGGTCTAACCTGAAATCACTGTTTTATGTTTCAAAATCTCATTTACTGGACTGATCTATGCTAGGGCAGTATCATGTGGCCACCTACTTTGGTGGGTGAACTAATGGAGCTCACCGAACTTCACTCCTCTTTTTCCCATGGTTTTTAAACTGAAGCAAACATGTAATCTTATAAAGATACTTTTTTGAAGTATGCATATTAAACAAAGCATATCATTAGACAAGTGTTCTTTACTCGAATGTCTTGCAGTGGGTATAAAAAGTCACTACCCCTTTCAAAATGTTCACCTACACCCTGAAATGAAAACATAGAAAATCAGACTTTTTCCGGCTTTATTTACACAAAACAACAAAATATCTTTAAAAAATGATTTAATTAAACCAGTAAAATACCCTATTTGGAGAAGTGAACACCCCCCTGGATTAATACTTGGTGGAAGAACCTTTTGCTCCACTAACTTTGCACACATAGACTGTGCAATATTTGCAATCCATTTTTCTTTGCAAGATTGTTCAAGCTCAGTCAAATTGCATGGTGACTACTCATGGACTGCACTCTTCAAGACATTCCACAGAATCCTTCTTGTCCTTCAGCTACTGTACGGTTGCTTTGGCAGTGTGCTTTGGGTCATTGTCATGTTGAAACCATCATCCCATTTTCAACTTCCTGGCAGAGGGCTACAGGTTCTCCTCAATAATCTGTATTTTGCACTGTCCATTTTCCCTTTTATCCTGAGTGCTCCAGTCCCTGCTGAAGAGAAACTTCAGTTTTTTAGATTTTTATTTACACATGGATAATGTGGGTTACTGTGTGTAAGAAAAAAAGTCTGTAAAAAAGTCTAATCTTATGTGTTTTCATTTCTGGCAGTAAGGCAACACAAGAACTTTTTGAAAGCTGGTGGTGACTTTCTATACCCAACTGTACATATTTTGGACCTATGCAGTAGTTAGCCAATCCAAATTGATGGTTAGTTCTGCATGAGTTGAAATAAACTTGAACGGAATTTAGTTTTGTTCTAATCACATGGTGCAATGGGGAATAGTTTGAATAGTTATCGAAGCAGGCACTATCGCTGCTTGTAAAGACAACGCTTTTTCTTCCCCTGTAACAGGTCAAGGCCTTAACTGATACATCGTCCTTAATCAGTCTCAAAATGTAATCTGCCACTGCAGCTATTTTTCATTTATCCTTTAATCAGATTTTGGCGCCTGTGGTCTGTCCAGAAGTATGGTGTGGAACAAGCCCCAGGAACAGTTGTTTGGTACAGACGCTGGCACAACCTAAGTGCATTAGCAGTTCACACAGGCATTCTGTAACAACCCTGCTGGATCCCCTGTGCCAACAATTGGTCAAGGAAAAAATAAATGTCATGGGGCAAAAGAACATGAGAGTAAACCGAAACAAAAGCCAAGCAGATGAATTAAGCATTTAGCATTAAGAAATAAAAAAATTTACAAATGCAATTAATTAGGTTATATCTCAATAACTATGAATATTCTGTTTAGACTTTAAATATTTTCTTCAGTTTTACATTACATTTTAAATGTACTTAATGAAACATACGTTCAATCAATCAATTCAATCATTAATTTCTTGTGTTTGCCTAATCAACACTATAATCTGAACATGGTCTAATATTTTTTTTTAATTGTTTTACTGTTGATACAGAGGTGTATTTAGAAAAAATACCTTGTATTTTAAGTTTACGCTCTTTGTAAAGGTGTTAGAAAAGGACTACTGATATATTTTTTGTATTTAAATTGTTGAATCTCTCTAGTGCCTTTCGCCACCAGAATCAATATATTTTGCAATTCATCTTCAGCTGAACCTTTGCTTTGAGGTAGCTGGGGGTAAAAGAGTGATCATGAACCTTGCAAGTAGCAGATACTGTAGACCAGCAGGCAAACAAAATGTAGTTTTGCTAAGTTTCTGACAGCAACTGTAATAGTGAATAGTAAGGGGATATATATATATATACACATACACACACACAAAATATATGGACAAAAGTATTTGGACACCTATACATTACACCTACAGAAGCTTTTATGACATCCCATTTTAAATACATAGGCATTAATATCGAGTTGGTCCCCCCTTTGCAGCTATAACAACTTCCACTCTTCTGGGAAGGCTTTCAACAAGATTTTGGAGTGTGTATGTTTGCCCATTCTTCCAGAAGAGCATTTGTGAGGTCAGACACTGATGTTGGAAGGCCTGGCTCGCAATCTCCGTTCTAGTTCATCCCATAGGTGTTCGATAGGGTTGAGGTCAGGGCTCTGGGTGGCCCAGTCAAGTTCTTCCACACCAAACTCATCCAACCATGCCTTTATGGACCTTGCTTTGTGCACTGGGGCACAGT
>JAOVYW010002028.1:0-15092 GCA_025775045.1 Hiodon tergisus
TAAATGTACTCGGTACTGTAGTCAAACTTGAAAAGCATTGCTTTGAACCCATTATTTATCAAGACTAAATGTTCTAAAAAATTAATGAAGTGGACAATAGGGCAGCCTTCAGTACTAGGATGAGCAGTGGCTTCTCCTGTGAGGAGTGGCCCTTCTCAAAACCGAGTGGGACCCACCCATCACCCCATCACCCCTGACCATCGTGGTACAGTGGTCCTTTTTTCAGCCGTCTCGTGGCACGTGACTTGTAGTTCACCCGGGGAGCTTCCCTGTAGTCCTTGAAAGATTTCAAAACATTTCCCTTGCTTGACTGAAAAACAGAATATAGTAAACTGACTCATGGGAGGAAGGGGCGCTGAAGTAGTACGCCCTTCCTTTATTTCCGCCTTCCAGCTGAATGCAGGATCTGCAGACGCCTTGATTTCAGCCAATGGTGTGAACGAAGGCGGCAGGACGCGATCCCTGGTAGCCCTATTGGCCCCTTATTATTATATATAAACACTCGCTCTCTGTGTGCCAGTCGTCCTCCGGTGGAAATCCTGATGAGATGAAGTATGGGCCGATTCGCTGCAGCGCTTCCTGCCTACCTGTAGGTCCATGAACTCTGGGCCCTCCTGCCATTCCCAGGGAGTTGCACCGGGGATAATTTTAGCGGCAGGCAAATACTACATTTTTCATTCAAATTGAATTTGATGACAAGCTTGGACTCACTAGTTGAATACACAGTGTGCGTTTTAATGCAGGCCACATGGTGTAAATGCTTACACAGAGAGCATTCTGTTGAAAAAATGTTTTTTTTCCCACCTCGACTGGATAAGAGTTACTTTTACAAGTCGTTGTCGTAAATCCGTTTTTTTAAAGTTATTGTTAAGCGTACAATAACGCTCGGGGCACTTCACTGAAAGGATCATGCTTTTATAATGAAATTTGCACTTTATATAATTTAGAACAGCAGGTTAACAATCAAAAAAAATCATACACGTGTTACAGTATCAGGTTAAATATGCTAAACCAACCATACGTTGATAAAATAAGCAGGTTAATAAGGAATGAAAACGTAAAATAAATACTTATAAGCATGCATGCAGTGCAAACAAGTACACCTACTACAATAAAAAATGCAGAGGATCTTTATCACACTTAAATGAGTAAATGATCCAAGTTGAAAAAGCATTAGGTCTGCAGTCCCTGGTCTAGGACAGGTCTGGAGCCCCAGTTTAAACCTGAACACTGAAAGCCCCCTGTTTTCTCTCAGAGACAATGCCATGTGCAGTGAGCAGTGAAATGTCACAGTTTGATCTATAAAGAACTAGTGGCCAAGCGTGACTGCGGTAAAATAAGTTGCAATTTTCTTAACTTTGCAGCAGAATTTCAACAAATTCTTCCAGAATATGGCTGCGCCTTACGGTGCGCTTCAACCAGACGACACGACAACCTGTTAATCGGTTTTAATAAAATGATTTTTCATATTGTTTTTGTTAGTATTTTGTTTCTTCTACTCAATAAACAAAAAAACGATTGTATGGTTTGATAAGTGAGTAAAGCTTAGTAAGTGAGCAAAAGTTTTGATTTGGTCCCAGCTCTAAAGGGAGATAACCATTGGAATTTAAGAAGAGATTGGAATTTTCCCTGCTGCTGCCAAACTATGAAAAATAGCACAAAAAAATATTTATTGCTTAAATCCACTTTTCTGCTATTAGATAAACTAAAGGAGGCTGTCTCCATAACATCATGACACAATGAAGTGGTAAAATCGGGATCGAGATCACCAGAAATATTCTCTCCTATGGTCGTAATCCTATTTTGGAAATAATCAAAGAATTCTTAACATTTAGTTTGTTAAGTAGTTAGGTTAGCACCAGCTGTGGTAGGATTTACAACTTTATCTGTGGTCTGGAAGTGAAACCCTGGAATTATTTCTGTTTTCCACTCAGGGATTGGAAAAAACAGTTGCATCCTGCTGACTGTTGCCTCTCTGTATTTTGTAGGTATTTCTTTATTAAACGGCAAGGAATATTTATCTTCAATGTAATTTTTATCTTAATGTCATTTTCAGGATTTTTGTTAGGGTTTTTTGTGTGATTGTGTGCATGAAAATCTACTGTTGGATTGCAGAGTGGAAACTGCATCTTTCAATTCAGACAAGGTAAAGAAAATTTGCGTTTTTTGTAATTATCAAAAAAGATCATGGCAAAGCATAATCAGGAATCATTTTAAGTAATATGTTTATAATATGTTTATTTATTTTTTAATATAGATAATTATGGGAAATAATAGTTCATACATAGCACAATAAATATAGAGTCTTTAGGCTGTCTGAATGGGATGCTGCATTTGCTTGCTTTGTATCCAGGAAGTAGGGGATAATTGAAAACAGTGATTTGGTCAATAGGAGACACAAAGTCTGATTTGCAATAGATTCCTTGTTTACAGCAGATTATTTGCCTGTCAACTGGTATGCTGTGGAGTTCTGACAAGCATTGATTGTTTTCACTTGTACATTAGACACATTGCGATTTCCTGTGCGGACATTTGGATGCATTTGACTAGTCACTTTAGTAATACTGCATTGCAAGCCAAGGTAGCCTCCTACTGAAAGGTTTCTGTATGCAGCATTTCTTTGCACCATGTCATGTAATCAAGGTACAGTTCAGTTCAAGGGGGTTGTAAAGCCTGGTCTCTGTGCTTTTTGGTTCAAGTATGATCTAACCAACATGATTACAGCAGCTACAGAGATTAAATAACCACTAGACAGTTCACAAAGGATTACATTTTTTTAAAGTTGTGCAATTTTAGCAAGGTTATCCCAAACCTTTGTTTTGTATTCTTAATCATTCTAAATGCATGTTTGATTCACTTGCCGCTACCTTCTAACGGTAACACAGTAGTGTAAATCAGAGTTATTGACTTTGATTGTATCCATTCAACAGGTCTAATAAAGGTCATAGCAGCTAGCTTAGCCACTTTTATTTTTTCTGTTCCGATTTGTACATGCTGAGGCAACTTTCGTGGTTTGGATGGCACCTAAGTGTGTGTAGGCAGGGGTAGGATTTTGGCTTTGAATGCAAAGCTTTTTCTCCACTGGAAGCTGAGGACCAAAGCAGGGCCGGAACTCAGTCAAGCGTTATTGTTTGTTTCCTTTCAGGAAAAGCACAACAGAGGCCTTGAGGATCTGAGGAAGGCGGGACACGAGTCACTAGCGATAATCGTAGAAGAATTCAAGGTAAGCGAGTGCGGAGACTCTGAACATCTTGTGTCCCAAAGAAAATCCCCAAAACCCCTCTCTCTGAAGTTCTCAGCCTGGAAGGTTTCGTAGGCTCCAGCTGCGCCTGAACGTGCCCCAGACGACTCAACCACTTCTCAGGTGGAAAGTGAAAACCAAACGCCCTGCCACCCAGGACCTATCAGTGGGAACAAAACGCTGGAGTGTCAGCAACAGCCTCAGGGCAATGCAATCGGATCTCTGTTAAGACCCCCTGCAAGGAGAACGTTTTTCTTGGTTTCCGATGCGCGTGTGCACCTAAGTGTGTGCAGACAGCTCAGTATTTTCGGCTTTGAATGGATGGCCTTTTCTGCACCGGAAGCTATCCCATTTCCCCTGGCCTTCGCAAGGGCCTGCAGTAGCTGCTGATGTCTTCTGACAGCTTTATAATCAAAGCTGCGGGCGTGTTGGTTTTGGAAGCTAGCGGGGAAGTGACGTTTTGCGTTGGAGAAGCAAGAAAATCTTCCGTCGCCTCGCACTCTTTATCAGTTTGGACAAGGATTTATTGCTCATTTGTTATGGAAAGGACCTTAAACTAATAAGAATAATGACTGTCATAACTCTACCTGTTGAGCCTTTTCTGACGATTGACTGCTTTAAATTTATTTCCCTTTCAAAAACTGGAAGGTAAATGTTAGCGTTGGGTCCGTCATGCATTAGTGCACAGTTGAGGGAATTGTGCGACGTCTTTGCATGTTTATACAAAGAGCCTCTTTTGTACTTACTAAAGGTTCATTCCAGAGTTGTTTTCTCATCCATCCAAATAGCGGCATGAAATTCGAGGGAAGTTTAGCATCGGAACTAAACTGGCATCGCTTGAGGCCGCATGACGATTTCGTATCAGCTTTGCGCTTTGTGCGTGTAAGCTAATGTTTCTATGTCTTATTGAGTATTCTGGTTTAGAAATTAGTTTTATGCTGTCTTTTTCTTTCTGTCTTCTCGGTTAGGAAACTTTGTTGTTCCTTTATTTAGTATATGGGCACTGAAGTATCACAGGCTTTGCTGGTGCACATGGGGAAGGAAGCACCTATGTGCTGAATTACACCATTGGGGTATTTTGGCCTTTTGTGATTGACTGATATGCTTTCAAAACTTAAAACGAGTGTCTTCGTCAATGTCCCTGAAGACTAACGCTTTAATACTTTTTAAAAGTATCATGCGAGATCTCCATGTCTTTGGCACATTCTGGGAGCCCAACGTGAACCTGAAAGAACCGGAAAGCTTCCAGGTCCAGCATTGCACTCCTGCTTTTGAGCTCCGTCCCTCACCTCACCCACAATCCTCTAATGTCTGAATATTGCCGAGGACATTTACATTTAATATTCACAGCGGTTTGTGTTTGGTCAAGAAGGTAGAGCAGGTGTGAGACCCGGTTCCAGAGCTTAATGCTTGTAATAGAGTATTAATAACGGGTCAATAACATGGAGGTAGTGAGGCACCAAACAGGTTCTAACAGTTAAAAATAGCCTTCGTTCGTGGCAAAACAAAAGCTCTGATGCTTCTGGGATTATTTAAACGTATATATATATATATATATATATATATAATTTCTTTTTCAAAGTTCCAAGGGGAATATGGTTAAACAAATAAGTGGAGGAAATGGAAGGAAGTCTATCCTCTTGCTTTGCCTTTCTGTAACTTTTCTCTGAAAGAGCAGTCTGTTTCGGTTCTCCCCTTACCTTGGGTTATCTACACGTCCTCCTCCTCGAGCACACATGGGCACCACTGGGATCAGATGCCCCCCCCCCCACACACACACAAACCTAGGTAGGGTTTAAAAATAGAACCGGGGGTTAAAAATGTGCGACCCGGGTCCCAAACGTGACGATGGATTGTGTAAAGTTATTATTTTATTTTTTTATGAGCTGCAAAGAGCGTTTCAAATACACAGGGAAGGTTTCAGGAAACCCCCCTGTGCCCACTGTCTGGGAAACTATTTCAGCAATGCTCTTAACTGCGTCCAGCAGGGGTGGACTCTGCTTCCTGGGACTGAGGAGAGGAAGACCTGAGTAATGCAGCTTGTGGGCGCCGAGGAGCGATGTGTTTGAAGTGAGCTTTAGGGGGCGGATTCTGCCAAAACCTTCATTCTCTTTCTCTTCACCCAGGACATTATTTTGCTTCCCATAGTGTGCCGAGGGCTTAGCTCATGTATTCATTTGGGTCGATGGGTTGCAACCTTTTTTCTAGGGTTGAACAGTATTACAGTTCAGCAAAATCTGATAAAGTTAGTATAGTTATATATATCAGCATGCTATGTTACGGTACAAGCAGAAGTGTTTATGTTCATAAGTAGTAGTGATGGGGTAGATGTATTAGCTTCACATTTCTCCCAAGCCATTCAGATATACTGGTTGCTGCATGAAAAAGCCCCATGCCTGTAGAACCCATACAAGCCTTTCGAAACAAAAATTGGATGAAATGTAGTTGCTAATAATATGTCAAGCCATGATCATAATCATGGTTCTCCTGGATCCGTGTTCGTATTGTTTGGCCCTTGTTAATAGCTGCCCCAAGCCTCATTTTTAAAACTGGGAGTCACTGTTTGTGACGCTGGAGCTTCATTTTCTTGTCTTCTAGTCACATGATAAAATGCAATATCCAGAGTTGGGAAAATGTTTTGGATGAACTAACGACTGTCCTTGGGCAATAAAATCAAAGTTATTCAGCCGTCTCAGGCTGGAACACACGCTCGGGCTTAAAATAGCTGAAATGCCTTAAATGTTGCTCTTAAGTGTCGCATATCGATTGTAAACCCTAAGTTAAAACTGCAGAAACCCTTTTCCAGGATTAGAACCGTAAATCAATCTCCATCGCTATCATTTCATGCCCTCTCAATAAATCTAATACGGGTGCCAAGACTCCCTTTTGCAAGACGGCTGTGGACAGAGTCCTAGAGATCGTGCACATACCTTCCAGTTCAGATCATACCTTCGCGTTTAAATGGATTTTAGGATAACCTACCTAGATTTTTATTCATCCTTCTGTAACTGCGTGCACTGGCGCTAATGAGCCCAGAAAGGGTTTAGTGGTGTTCGTTGTATATGTTCATTATACCGTTGTTTACACTATGTTTGTGTTGCCACCCCAAGCCAAACCATACCGAAGGACTGGTATACACTGTGTCTGTCTTTATGTGGAGCACACGAAGAGCGCTACCAGATGAGGGACAGATGGCTGTTCCACAGTTACTGGAATCCAGTCCCTGGGGTGTGATGTTTCTCACTGCTGACTTGATATTGACAGAAACCTCTGGAACAAGACTGAGGAAGACCTCCCTGCTGCTTCTTTCACATCCCATCAGACTTTTCACTTTGAAACAGAATTGGTGTCACCTGGGCATACGCTGCGTCAACCATGCAGTTTGGTTTTGCATTTAAAACTTATTTTTTTGCTTGTCGTACTCGGTTCCCACATTTCATGCTCAGGTTTGCTATTTAATCTAATATAGCTGAGATAATGCACTTGGTTCCTGTCTTCAGATCTTTGTGTGCCTTTTGAGGGATCTTGGCTGCCTTTGGCCTATGTTAGTTAATTCAAAATGAACGTTAAGTGAATTGCTCTGGCCAGTGGCCCATCCTCATCTGGGAAAATGTCTGCTGTAATGGCTCCTGGAAGCCGGCTGTTCTCCTCGCCTCAAGCTAACGTCTGAAGCCGTGTTTACAAAGATAGGATTTGCACGCATTTGAATCTGTTCCATCGGTAATTGACAACAGACATTTTATCTAAGGATCTACTTCAAGGGGTGGCCCCCTCTGAGCCAAACATTTTGAAACGGTTCTAAAATCGTCTGTAATTACTAATGAACAAAATGGCAGCGACGTGACCGAGTTTTAGATGCTTTTGTGGGAACCTTTTCTTTTCTGTACAGAAAGCAAACTGAACAATTCTTCTCGTTTACTGGGGCTTGTCTTGGAAATACCACCAGAGAAAATGCTATGGGTTTTGCCCCAATGTTTTTGGATGCTCATTTGAATACATTTAGCCTAATTAAAAGTATATAATCAGGCTCATCTTCACTGCGTGCACTTTCTCCTTAAGTTAAGAACCCTTTAAGGTCTCCTTAAAACTTAACGTTTGAAACTGGTTCTCTCTCTTTTGCACCCGGTGAAGTAACACAACGTACAAATAATTGGAAGATTGTCCTTCCATCCTCGTCCTCTCCTGACTGAGTAACGAGCCCGGCCGAGTCCCTTCGATGAATAGTGGTTAGGCTTTCTGACAATCCGCAGAAAAAAATGTGGGACTCTTTTTCTTTTCTCTGTGCATTAGAACATGCAGTTCCAGGACCTCGGTTGGACGTGCTTTATATCTTTAATGACTTTTCACTATGCAAGCAAGGTGGTGCATGAGAGGACAGGCTGGGCGAGGATTAATAATAGCTAGGGAAAAAATAACCTCGGCGTGACTCCGCGCGAAGATCTCACCGTGAAGCTTACAAATAGTCTGCAGCGATAGTTGACAGAATGGGCTGAAATCCTTCCGGACATCTGCCCCGTGCCGTTTTATGTGAATCATGGCTCGGAGAGCGTGGAGTGGAACAGTCTAAATACTAGATGTTAATGGCTTTATTCATTTGCCCCGGTGGTATCGGGTGATGACTGCTTCGATCGCTGGCCGAGTGCGCCAATTCTACAATTTTTTATTTATTTTTTTGTTCCACGTATGCTCAGATAGAGGTGCGATATACAGTGTAATTCCACCTGTCTGCAAGGCAGATACTTGGACCCAGGTGCAGTCCACTGGAATGTTGTATTTCTCAACGTTTCCTGGCGAATCAGGTAGCTCAGGCCAGGTCCCAAACCCCAGCCTCGAAGAGCAGATTTACAATCTTGGCCATTGGTCGGAATTCCTCTTCCTGGCATGTCTTTTAGCAAATAAACAGTCTGTAGACTGGCAGGAAAGGACCCTATAGGCCTGTGTGAGAGGAAGCAGAAAACATCCAAAAAAGTAAAGGCAGGACGTGCATATTGATGACTGAAGGCTGTCCCGAAAAACAATAAGATTTTACGGAAGGCGCTTGTAGATGCTGTCCCTGCGTGACATGGTAAACATTTAGGGGAACAAATGGCACCATCTGCACTTCATCTTTCGCATGGAGGCATCCCCTGACATACGCTGATTGTGAATATCTGTTAAAAAGAACGACTGGGCCGGTTTTCCGCTGTAACACAGAGTGCTATAGGTGCGTGTTTCTGGTCTGCAAACAGCAGAGGGTTTCTCCACTGTAGGACAGAGCGGTTTAGGGTTGTTTTTCTGTTCTGCAGACAGCCAAGGGTTTCTCCACTGTAGGACAGAGTGGTTCAGGCGCTTGTTTTTGCTAAGATGGTAGCCTAGAGGCTGGAAGCGGCCCGTCGCGGTACCTGAGCAGACAAAAAAAATAAAAATAATTTTCCCCATAAAAGCTTGTCTCTGACACTCTGGAGCCCGCGTGCCAGGTTGTACTGAACCCTGCGTTATTAATGGGCCCAGCCCCAGGCGCCTGCCCCATGGCCCAACGCCGCGCCAGGCCCCCTGGGCTGAAAAGCCGGGGTGTTGGCTCCTGTCTATGGATTCTGCCGTATTAAGTTCTTACTTAGTCCCTTCGACTACTTCACACGGGTCTACGAGGTTTTAGTGCTATGCACACGGTTTTGTTTTTTTAAAGAGCAGTTCAGCTGCTGGGTGAAAGATTACATTCATCTGAGCTGAGTGTTCGACTCCAAAAAATAATCTCAGTTTTTGACTTAATAGCCTAGCCGCCTGATGGTTCAGCTTTGTATTTTCTCTTTTGTCAGTCTCAAAGTGATGGCCCTATGGCACATTTCCCTCCCTAAAGATGACCTGGCAAAGGTTGTGTCTTTTTCTTTTCTGTGCAGTGGCATGTATTTCTCGGGAGGTGCTGGTCATTATAACACGAGTGTAGCAGCCGTGCGAGAAAAGGTGTAGGTCCAGGTTCACGTCCAGCTAATCACGCCAGTACAGTCCGATTCAGATTAGCTCACCATGAGCATCATGATGGCAACGATGTAATACAAGTGTGGGATTGTGGATGTATAATCCAGGCCGTTGAAGCTAAAAGGTATGAGAAGAGAAGTTAAGTATTGCTTTATAGAAGTTAGAAAACAATAAGCCTTTCAAAGGTATGGTGTAATTTGGTTCACCATCTATCGGCTACTGTTGATCTTATCTAAAGTCAGATTTCCGATGCTGTGAAAGAAAGCTGTTAACAAATAAAAAATGCGTCCTCTTAGCTCTTAGCCGCCCTTAACTGACAGCGCCTGGGGCTCCAGCGTTTTGTAAAAACCAATAGGCCCAAACACTCTCCGGCCCTCCCGCCCCCTTCCGCTTGACCACCCTCCCTCTGATCAGCCCGTTTGTGATTCATGTTGACCCGGGGGATCCTGGAGGTAGAAGTGTGGTCTTTGGCAGCCTCCTAGGAAATCAAACCCTCCCTTTATTAGTTCTCGTAACACCGGTTGTTCAAAGGATTAAAAGTGAAAAAGGCTGGAATACTGGTATGGCTAAATAAATAAAGGAGGCGCTTTAGAAGGGGTAAATGTACCTACCGCTTAGCATTATTTGTAGCATTATTTGTAACATAAATGCTTTGCCACAAATTTTGGCTTTGGCATTTTCTGCTGTCCCCCCCTTTAAAGAGGGATAAATGATTTTGTTTTAATTCATTATAACTGCAGTGTTATATGCAGTTTGCCTGAAAAAAACTGGTCCTTCACTTCAGTCAGTGTAAAAAATGTTTTTTTGGCAGCTTTTACTTTTTTAAGTTTTAAGATTGGAGGGATATGTGTATATATGTGTGTGTGTGTGTGTGTACGTGCTCGAGTGTTTGTGTGTGCGCGCACGCATGTGTTTGTGTGGGTGTGCACATGTGTTTGTGTGCGTGTGAATTAAACCTGTCTCTTTCTCTCTTATTGTGTTGTCCCGTGCGGACGCCGTCTCCCATCCACAAAGTAATAAAATAAATCATTCTTTTTGTTTTGAAGAAGTGTCTGAAAAACCTTAATCCCTTGTTAAAACAGTTAAAACATAAACAGGCAGTGCACAGGGAGTGTCAGGACTTAAGATGAAATATTATTCTTCACTAGAGCTTTTTAGTCATAGCTTTTCATGGGCGCTGATTTCCATAAATCTGATCTGCGATATGATTCAGAGCCCATTATTGTCTCCTCGCTGTTTCATGTGTGACACACATGAGCGCCTTATGGCCACGCCGAATGGTATGCACTGAAAGGTCCTGTGTCTAAACCTTTCTCTGGACTGGCTCTGGATTCTGTGTCTCCAGTTGAAAGATTTACCTTTAAACTGCTTGAGTTTATTCTGTATTACCCGCTTGATTGGAGATCAAGCAGGTAATATGATGATGGTTGGATGATGGTCTGTGGGTTTGTAGCAAGCAGTGTGACTCGGGGTGACCGTTTCTGCTCTTCTCCAGCATTCGGTTGAACCCTGCTCCTCACGCCCACGTCTGTCCTCTAGATAAGGCCTCCCCCTGGGAAACCCCCTGGGACCTGTGGAGCCCAGAGGAGACACTCCCACCCGGGTGCTCTTTGTCTGTGGGTTAAAGATGGCCTTTGGCCCTCTGACGCCCCCCCCCCCCCCCCACCCTTCCTGTGTGCTCCGTCTCCGGAAAGACTACGTAATGCTGGGCGAGAATCAAAGGAGAACTCGTCACCTCCCAGCAGCCTGTTTGTCGGTGGGCGTGCGCTTCCGAGTTTCTGGAACTCCCCGTTTCTTTTTTCTTTTCCTTCTCCTTCTGGAGCGTTTAGCGGATGTAGGAAGGATGGCGCAGGATGTGACTCTGACAGGGAGAGAGTGCTCTGCTTGTACAGTCTTCTCAAATGCTCTTAACGGCCATTGTCAGTGCTAGGCTAGAGCATTAACATGTTTAAATAGTGCTTAAGCAATGTATTATAATGGAGAAACGGTGTCGAGTAATCGCAAGATCAGTTATTTCGCCCATTTTTCTTCATTTGAGTTGATCTATTGTCTAATTCTGTGTCGAACCTGATGGTTTAAGGCTTGAAAATATAGAGGCTAACTAAAGTTTTTCTATAGCTTTGCCTTACGTTTGTATAGTTGAGTAATTGGCGCGGTAGCCTGCTTTCTCTGTATGTTTTCGTTCAATGTCGTTTTATGGCAAAATAGAAGACGGCGAAAAGCGATACAGCCAACTTTTGGAGGTGAATTATAAGATGCTCCTTATAGCAAAGATGTTATGTACTGTATTCCCAATGTGCGTGTGAATTCACGTATACATGCATGTTTTTTAATCCTGACAATATCATATTTAGAGTTCCCCAACGAAGTAAGTGGACTGCGTTGCTGCATTAAGATATGGGGAAATGTAACCTCATGAGTTGAAACCCTTTTTTCCTCACGTTTTATCTAGCTCTATGAATTTATGCCAGCTTTGGTGCAGCCTTCTGTTTCTCAGACATCGATTGTGAGTTCGGCACGTGACTCCCTACGCTGAGCAGGGTGGCGGGCCCGATTGCTGACTGTATCCCTCCGGCGGGACAGTGCCGTTGGCCCCCGCGGTGCAAAGAGTTAATGAGGCAATCGAAAATTAAGAGCTGCCTGGAAAATGGAAGTCATGTGCTGGAGGGGATGCCGGCTCCTAATGAATACATACTTTGAAAAAAATGTCATAATGGTCTCAGTGATTCAGGGAGGAGGCAACTAAACTAAATGTACCGCACGTAAGCCTGGGCCTGGGTGGGGGAGGAGCCTGTATTCTCACAAGTGTTATTATTTTGTGGGTGATGTCAGCGTTCTGGCCCCTGCCTGCAGCCTCACCATTACACAGAACAGTAAACGCATTGATAAACGCAGACGTTGCCGGACGCCGGAGGCATCGCTCGCAAACCCGTTCCTCGTTTGAAGACATGGCTCGTTGCATCGAGCAGTGTGTTTCGTCCAGATAGATGATCGCTGCGGTTACGTGATTACAGTGGCTTGTAGATTTCGCAGGGCGTTTGCCACGGGGCACAGGAACAGGCAAAGAGGGATGGAGAGACAGGCATGGGCCGGGTACCGGCAGGACGGGGCAATCGAGGCACGGCAAAGACGTGGTCGTGGTCACAAGCAAGGGTCAGGTGATCAGGCAAACAGAGTAATGAGGAAAGTCCAAAATCGTGGTCTGGAGGTCAAGCAAGGAATCCAGGGAAGAAGGCAACACTAAGACACAGGGCGTATCGCTCTGAGATGTAACAGTGAAACTGACAAAACTTTGCAAAGGCTGAGGATTAGTGAGGGGTTTATATGTGGAATAGAAAACCAAGTGGTGCAGGGCGAATGGGAGCAGAGCGTGACATGGGTTTCAGGAATGTTAATTGAATAATGGGATGACAGGAGCTGGAAGACGTGACTGATAAGGAAGGATGATGGCGAACTGTGACAGGCGTTGTATTTTTAAGAATTTTGAGTTGAACAGTGAGCAGTGAGTTTTTTGCAGGATGTAGCAGTGTTGTTTTGGCATTTAAAACATAATCAAATGTGCGGGGCAGAAAGTACGTTCTTCATTTGAGACTACCATGGCCAGACGTTGCTGTAATAGGCAGATTCCGTCTTCCTCAAGATGTTACTGAATGAGGCTTTGAAGGGACACCTCTTCTTTAATATTTGTGTTTGTTTGTTTTTTCCAGTGTTTTAATCTAATTTTAGTCTGTAGATGTTATGTTAACAGCGTACGTTAATGTTTTTTTCTGTATTTTGTATAGTACGAGTTTACCTTTCTGTGATATTAACATGCCCGGCGATTCCTCTGCAGTGTCTGTTTCAGACTGGATAATAACCATCATAATTAAGGTTGTACATTCTCCAAGGTCGTACCATGTTCAAGGCCGTGCATGATAACTAAGTCTTATTACCAAGTAACAAGTTACAGATTTTTACTGTAATGGATTAAGCAGAAATAATGGTATGCCTTCGGTAATGTCATTGAGGGTATTTTTTTTGAGGGGGCATGTTTCTTGTATGGTGTGTTTAAGCCGTACCAATTGCAGTGGGGCTGCGGTGCGTCAGATCAAGCACAAACTAAAAGCACCTGTGCAAACCTGTTTCCCAGATATTGCATAGAGTCTTTCCAGATGGTCAGAAACAGCCTTAATCCAATAACCGGAAATTGGTAACACTATTCTGCTAGGCCGCAAGCCTAAGATGGCCATGCTTTTTAATCAAATAACACATACATGTGCCCTGCAACTGAATGCGCCGCGCCTACCAGCTTGCGCCTGCTGCACATGTTGTGAGACTATGCGCGTGCCGGAGACGCCACACAGCTGGCGCGTTTGGAGCCGATTCACCGCCAGTTCCTCACCATTTGCCCCATCTCGCCACCGCAGGCTCTGACCAAGGCGGCAGTGCTGCAGCAGCAGGAAGCTGGGGACAAGTGTCTTGAAGAGGCTCTGGAGAAGCAGCGGGAGAAGTGCGAAGAGCTGCTGACTGCCCAGGTAACCTGAACCAAAGCGCCCCCATGGCCATATCAGGAACTGCATGCTCTCCGAAGAAATGATTGGCCTACCTTGTCAGTTTATGATTTCATTGTTAAAAAGAGAGTCGAATTGACTCTTTTTCTTTGATTTGACTTTAGAGTTGAATTTCTATAAAGAACCTGGAGTGTACCATGGGGCGTATTCCCTAAATACCTCAAATATTTGTATTCCAAACTGCTGGGATGGCTGAAACTATTTTGGAAAATGTACTATGTTATTTTTTATGCCATTCACCATCATGACATGGTGGTGTAGGTCAGGAAATATATAAACTTAAACAGTTTTAATAAAATCTCAAAATGAAACTCTAAATCCAAATGTTGCACTATAGAAGAAAGTAATTAAAACTGCAGTTTATCACCGCATAAGAGTAAGAATAATAACTCATTGTGTACAAAAACGATGATAAGGATCCTTATCCTTGTTTCTGTGTATGGTATACCGTCTCACACCTTCTTGGATAAATTTTCTCACTTGCTGCTACAACTACTTTACAGATCCACTTTTACACGTATTTGACCTACTCTGTCTATATTTAGGCCAGTTTCCAAGCTGCAGGTGGATAATCCAATTCAGGCATAACCCATCGGTCATCAGTAAGGAAAGCCAACTGTACACGGTGTGCTGAGACAGAAATCTAGTGGTTATTTCTAAACAGTGCAATTCGGGCAATGTAACCAATTTGCTAAAATTACAAGCATGTTCCCAAAAGCAAAATAAATGTAATTCCCCAAAACAATGTATTTCATGTCCCTCTACGATCGCTGTGGCCTGTGTTGCTTCGGCTGTATTGAGACGGCAAATCGGCAATCAGCAAATATCCCTATATTCCCACGGATTCATTCTTTCCCATTCAGACGGGTGCCTCCACTCACACACACAGGAATTCTTCATTCAATTATATGGAGTTGCTGTTGCACACCTGCAAACAGAATATCCATTGTACACCCTGCCCCCTCCCTCCCCACTTTCAATTTTTTTTTTTTTTTTAGTAAACCCGAGAGGACAAGAAAGGCCAGGAGAGCGAGGAGAAATCTGGTTTGGTTTACACGATATTATAAAGAGAAATAAACACATCAGACGGCCAGTTCCCGGGCTCTGGCCGAGCGCTCTCTGGCGCAGGTTGTATTGACAGCTGCTCCGGGTCCATGTGGCGTCGGGTGGAAACAGAAGCCGGGTGGGAGCGGAGGCACTTTTCCCCCCGCTGTCACACTGTGGCTCTTCCCAGGTACCTGGGTCACCGCTAGAAAGGGCGGGTTGGCCCCTTTTTATCATGCTTACATTACAGGCGATAGGCTATTCTTCTATCTCAGCACCCTGGGTGGGGGGGGGGGGGGGGG
>JAOVYW010002029.1:0-15547 GCA_025775045.1 Hiodon tergisus
ACCCTGAAGGTACGTCTGGTGTTTGGTTGTCTTTTTGTATAGTTGTATGTATATATCGTTTGTTACAATATACCACCGTTTGTTAACACAAACCTGGTTGTGTTGTTCTTCCTGACTGCCCTCATTTAAAGATCAAAGTCTGCGGCCTAACCTAGACTGGGTCGTAACACCAGTAATACCTTGGCTCTGGGAGGTTTCCTGGGAGTTTATTTGGATTTATTTTCCTGAGAAACAGCGCCATCTACTGTTCCAGTCACATATTATTCTCTCGTTTTTCCTTGTAAGTCCTCCCCTTTAAATTCCAGTGTTTTTCCTCAACCAAGCGAAAATTATGCCGCTAGTGCCCTAGTGCCGTACCTTCCACGCGGACAATGAACTTGCAGGCTGCCTGATTCCTGGCCTGATCATACACTTTGTATCGGATGACATGAATCCCTTCTTTAAAATTTGAACCCGGACCTTGGCCAATAAGGGTGACACTGTGAAAGAAAATAAAAAGAAAACAATGTTGTCTCCCTTCCCATGCAAAAGAGAAGTAAAAACCTTTAACCCAAAAAACATCAACACATACTCTGTCAGTGTGACATCAGCAGTATCCTTGACAACAGGAGGTTCCCATGACACTTTTGCAGTCAGTTTGCCTGGCTCTGCAACTTTCACTCGTGACAGAGGGCACATAATTTTTGGAGGGTCGTGATCTGTAACAAAATGGATTAGAAAACATTTGGAGCAGTAACTTATTTTGGTTACATAAAGAACAAAAACTAATATTGACACTATTACAAAGTGGATGGTCACGTTATTTACTGAATGGAAGTAAATAATTTTGGTGTGTATGTTTTTTTTTTTTTTAAATACCACACCATCTTGTGGGGAAACAAGTATGTTGTCTGAGTTACATAACGCTTATTTAAAATTAATTTGAGCAAAAAAGCATTTCTGTTCAATCGTGTTTTTGTTGCATTTAACAAGGGTACGAATAAATATGGAGAGCACTGTATCCCAGGGGCTCAAAGTGAGTCAGAGCCAAAGATACAGAAAAAAACTGGCTCTGAATAAAAGCATAGTAGTGGGAGGCGTGCGGCTCTGCGTAGGAAATTCTGTGTAACTTCTTAGTGTGCCCATAGAGAGCTGGGATCCTGACAAACTCAAAACACGATGGAAATTTCTTTTTAAAAACTAGGTAATGTTGTGAAAGCGATGTGACGTTCTTTGCTTTTTTTAAAACCTAAAACTCGCCTTTTGCGTTCTGTGCTGAAGCTTCTCAAGTAAAGTGCCAGATATAACGCCAATCTCGGGATTGCAACAACTCACCCACACAGGTGGGCTCCCCACCACTCCACCTTCCTCCCTCCATGCAGATGCGGCTCTGCCCACCCTCCATCCGGTACCCCGGATTACAGGCGTAGTCACACCTGGAGTCCACCGTCATGCCCTGGGTGCACCTGTAGGTGCCATGGTGGATGAGTGGCAGTGTGCGGCACCGCACCTCTGGGAGTGAAGGAGACGCCACAGAAGGGAGACACAGACAGAGATAGACTGAGACCCAGTGATAGGGAGGCTAGACTCAAGCCTGTATCATTACTAATCAGTGTCACAAAGTGTAACCGTGTTAGCCATTCCAGAAAAGTTAGGCCCATTGATCCACTTACTACGACAGAGCGCGGTTCCTGACCAGCGGCGGGTTGGCAAGCACTGCAGAGAAGCTCGTCCCAGCAGACGGAACCCGCGGTCGCAGGTCAGCTCGCAGCGCGTCCCCAGGGTACTGCGGTAGTACCCCCCGCGGGGCGAGAAGCAGGTGACCTCCCCGTTGACAAGGCTCAGGTCATTGCACCAATGTGGGTCTGCCACCAAAAATCGAATCGAATCTGATTCGATTGTGTGCGTCGTTCCTTTCAACTTAAATTCAATCGTCTCATTCCCACAACAGTATATGCAGTTAAAAAAATGTAAAATAAACACAAATGGGGAAGCTTTACAGTTCAGGTCCTTCTCTGGTCTCTCCAATGTAAACGCAAGAAATCCAGGAGCATGCACTCCAATTTAACTTACTCCTGTAGTCCAACTGGGGAGCATGGTCCGTCTCCTCCTCCTCGACAACCTCGTTGTAGTTATTCTGTAGTGTGAGCTCAGAACCTGGAATCAACAACACACGTGTGTTGTGCCAAGTACAGTCCAAGAACCAAGAGCGACTCACAAAGGACGGTTTTTTTAAACATTTCTGTATATACTCAACATCAACAATAAAGTATTTGATTGGAAGTCAATTTATCATCAAGGGAGCATTTTATTATTTACGTCTACAGGTGTTTTAAATGGTTAACAGGTTTACCTTTAGCAGGCAAATGGAAAATAGTTTAGTCTGCCGTTCATTATAATAGCTTTACCAAATCCCTGGTCTTTGTGTGCGTTTCGGACAAAACCAACCTTTACAATTCGAGAGCAGAGAACATATATCAAAAAATAACTTGCCTGTATTTGTCATTAGGGAAGTCAAGGACAATCTCACATTCTCAGCCTGTGGTCAAGCTTGGGACCAAGACATTTAAGGAAACACGGAGATTTCAGGGTAAGGGGATAATGTGACTACAGGGGGTCAGTTTTGTTCCACAAATTAACCACAACTCATACCAGGTCAATACGTAACTGTCAGTCTTTTTTAGTTTCACTCAAATTGCAGCCCTAGGGCCAGGAATGGTATATTCCCAACAGAAGCCTTGTTCTCAGTTCAAAGTACCTCATGGAATTTTCCACTTCAGGCTCTGAAAGGGAGTTAGTCAGGGCCCAGGAGCACATATATTAAATTACACTTTTTTCTGCTTCATCATAAGGTACGCTGCAGCTTTATTGCAAGGAATGAAGATTCCCCTCTTTTTTCTATACTCCCATCACAATTCGTTCCACTTAATGTGGTTTATTCAGTTTCAAACTCCCAATCGCTTGGGAGGTTCTAACCAGTGATTCTGCTTTATGATGTTCCAAAAAAAATAAACCGGGGCCAAACTTTCGTCTTGCGTCCAGCTTTTTGTTGAACCGTTTCCCCCCCCCCAGGAGGCAAGGTCCTGCATTACTGCAACAGCTTACCAATTCTCATCTAAGCTGCATGGCGTTGTGTATCGAGAGGTCATTTAACATCACCAGGACATGGCAATAAAGACCCTGATGCTGAAAGTCTTGAAAATTTACAAAAGTTAGAAAAGAAAAAACTCCATGACTGGTATATGTTAACATTGTATAGAGAACGGGTGCCAGCTGATTCTAGATCACAGTATACACTTAAAGACAGACAGTTAAATACTTTTTTTTCTTCCTGATTTATACCTCTTCCTCTTTCCTCACTGAGAAGGCAATAAATGGGAAACCTCGTGGTACACAAAAAAGGCTGGCACCAGACTCCACAGACCGCTACACAGACCACTGCACCAGACTCCACAGGAGGTAACACAGAACACTGCACCAGACTCCACAGACCGCTACACAGACCACTGCACCAGACTCCACTCCACAGACCGCTACACAGACCACTGCACCAGACTCCACAGACCACTGCACCAGACTCCACAGGAGGAGAAACAGACCCCTGCACCAGACTCCACAGGAGGAGAAACAGACCCCTGCACCAGACTCCACAGACCACTGCACCAGAATCCACAGGAGGAGAAACAGACCACTGCAACAGACTCCACAGGTGACACACCCCACTGACTTTACTCAGCAAACAAAAAGACACTCTAAGCAGTTCAAGACAAGCATGGCACAGCCACTGGGTGGCACTCGTGATGCAGCAGTGGGCCGTGGTCATCTGCAAATACCAGGTCTGTGACACAGACTAGGGCAGGAACAGCACCCCAGTGCTACTCCCTGTCCGTTCTGTTCCTGTCTTCTGTCATGTGAATGAGCACTCTCTGCCGTACTGAATGGGAGAGCCTGAGTGTGAGTGACGACTAAAGATAGTCATGTTAATGACAGCGCAATGTGACCATAGCATTGCCTAGAGCCCCAAGACCTAACTTATCCTAATCAGTTCAAATTTTCCTTTACAAATAATGTTACAAAATAAGGCCACTAGATGTGGAAATATTCTTCACATGCCAGATGGTTACACACTGAACCACTGCTGAGGTAAATCTTAAAACGAAGCAAGACATATTCATTTAACTTACTGACAATTAAATGTGTAGTCCTGGAGGACACTTTGACACCAAAGGACACAACAGTCCCCTACGACAGTGTTTGAAATTTTTTCAGGTGGCGGACCACTTATCAGTTGGTAATTTTTCCACGGATCACTTAGCAAAACAAAAATGTTAACAAAAATTATTTTAAAATATGTAGCCTACTTAATTTTTATTTTTATTACATTTTCAAAATAATTAAAATATATATATATATATTTTTTGCAAACCCATTATAGCTGCCGGCCCACTGGGAGTCCTGCACTGACCAACACTTTGAGATCCATTGCACAAGAAAGTACGATTTAATTTAATTAATGCAACTTTTAATTTATTTAATCTGATTCCTTAGAATTTAACGCTTTCATTTAACGCTTTACTGAGGTCATCAGTATGGTGGTGCTGCAACAGAAAACCAGGGCAAGGCAGACACAATATTTTCCATTCATGTTTTTCATCTGACTATCAAATACTGTGACCAATAAATTTGTTTATTACACATGACTGGGTAGATAAGAGTCACCATGTTTTACAAATAAATGTTGCATGAAGGCCTGGTACAGGCGTGTGTACCTATCCCTTGGTTTATGGCCGGAGCAGTAATTACAGTGATATAGATAACATCAGAGGGAGTCCACAAGCCGTGGATGAGCAGGTGCATCAGTGGAACCCCCCATTTCACTGACCTCCCTCGCTCCAGGGTCTGCGTGTCTTGTGGCAATAATAATAATCCTGCTATGCTCCGTAACATAACAGAAACGTTATGGTGAGCCCACATATTTCGGGGGGTTTTTTTTTTGCAGTTCACACTCCTGATTTTCAGATCAAGATCTTTCACTGAGGCAGGATTAAGGAAAGCCAAGAAAGTTTACAAGCTGATCTAAAGAGAAGCTGTGATTCTTTCATAATATTAATAAAGATGACACATGATCCCACTACCTTCACTCTATTTTGTCAGCCTAATATGCAGTCGACAACTTAATATTGGTAGATCCACAAAGCCTTGCAACACTCTGTCAGTTGAATACACTTCTACTTGGGCTTGAAATGTAATGTGTCGGAGATCTTAGCCCTTTCACTGATCCTGCTTAACGTAGAAATATCCTGTCATATGATTTGGGTATACAGTTACAGAAATGTAACAAGACACCAGAGATTATCGGTTTCTATCAGCCATGGGCCAGACTACTGCCATTCCACATAACTGTATTTAATGAGCAATAATTATCGGGTAAAACGTTCCCATGACAGTCTCTGTGGTGGCATTAAATTTCAATTCTGCACGAGAGTTGCTAAGCATTTGGTTCCTCACCAGTCGCATATCTTCTGACATTCCAAGAGTTTCTAAAGTTTTTGTATAGCACATATTTGAAATTCATCCCTCAAAGATAATGCATTGTTATTTCTTGATGTTTCCAACTGATAAAATAGCTAAATGCTGTCCTTTACCCCATTATTTGTGGGGAGGGGGGGGGTCTTTCATTTTCTTCACTAACTTACAATTTCAGTATTTGTCAATGAAGTGTTAACTGCATCGATTTTACTCATCTAGTAAGATAGCACACTCATGTACACTCAGGCTTTGAAGAACAACAAATCCTCATTTGGCAAAACGATGGGGGGAATATAATTATAGCAAACACAACCAAAGCCAAATTCTCCACACTCCCTATGCGCTCCTAATGGAGTAACGATTCTGTGTAACTAAGTTAGAGAGACTGACTCCACTACAGCTGCTTCTGATACAAGATGTTAAACAGTGGTATTTTCCCGTTTGACTATGTGAAAAGTACACAGACTGAAAAGGGAAGTGTGTGATCACAATACAAACATGAGTTATTAAGAGCGACAAAACGTGCGGTTCAGTTCAATTTATATTAACTATCAAACGAATATGCTACAACCGCCGCTAGCTTCTTGTTCAAAAACGAATATTTCTTAAAGGGGGCTTAATAAACATTTTATCCCGACCATTTTATAAACCTAGAGAGAGAGAGATTACCTATGCTTACCTTCATTATTCCGTCCAAATACATCCGCCAAAACATACATTTCAAGCAGAACAATTATGTAAAGATTTGACATTTCAATCCTTCGATGAAGAGCTGTGTAAAGAAAGACCGATATTTAACTGAGACCCCTGAGCAACGGTAAAAGTATATATTTAAAGGTACGAAATGAAAAGAATAACCCCAATAAAATATCATACGTTGTATATGGTAGTAAATACAAATCTGCCTGTGGCGTTCTCCTTTCCCCGTCTCGCCAGTCTGAAGGTTTCTGTAGGGATAGAAGTCTCCCGTTCCAAACTTCGCTGGTGCCAGGAACAATTATTGCGGTCCTGCTTTCTTGACTGGCACATCTGCAGTCACTTGCTAGGTTTTTAAAGAAACAAGGGGCTTCTGTAGTGTATTTCCTTAGACAGCGGATATCATGAGCGTCTAGGAAGCCCTATACCGTTATAAAATCGTATAATGCTATTGTTTTTACACATAATAACTTAGTGTCTGATTCTATTATCGAATGACGTTCTGCAGACTATTTCCGTGTTAAAATATCTATTGTGTGGCATATTATACATGCATTAATCAATTTTAAATACCAATTATAAGATCACACTTTGTTTGCAATACAGTGATTTTTTTAGGTTTACCCTTAATAACTTGTAACATACCGTTAAAAAATCAATTATGGGCACACAAAATGTGACTAGGACTACAACTGAAGCACCCTAGAGTCCAAGCTTATAGGCCCCTACTTTACAAATAATGTAATTTATAATATATTTAACATTCCTGTAGTTCTCAATATTTAAAGACAACATGAACCTGAAACAGGATCACGTTTTAAGAACTAATTACTCAAAATTAATTGTGTATTTTTGTGCATCATTGTCTATTTAATGTATATTTCTTCTGTCGTTCCAAATGATGTAAGTGAATATCTATAACTAAAGTGCCACAAACAAAGTTACAAGACTGCCACATCACATCAGCCTCGTTATTTCCATGGTAACGACCTCTTCTCGGGGGGGGGGGGGGTCCGCAACAGTTTTGAGGCTAGGCAACTACTCTGATTAGATTTGCGCTCCGGGAATCTTTTTTTTTCTTCCCCTCACCGGAAAACGGACAGTAATCAATGACGACATTTCCCTTCCCCTTGGAAGTGTCGGGTAAAAGTTTTCCCAGAAAGACTCCGTGAAAAGTTTCGGGACTTTCTTCTAAAGCAGAGAAATTGGAATTCGCACATCAGTAAAACACGCCAGAATGTCTTCCCCTTCCAGACGACTACAAACCAAGCCTGTGATAACATGTTTGAAGACGTTTCTTATTTCTTATAGTCTTATATTTTGGGTAAGTTATGACAAAGTTAAAGATGCAACCGAACTAGAATGCTTTGTTACAAAACAATGGGTTGGCGGTCTTGCCAGTGAGTTAGTTTTCTGAAGCAATAAAATTTATTTTTAGCTGATTTGGTTATTTAATTGTTGTAAATATAGTCAATATTACTTTGATGTAACGCATTTAGACTTGTATTTTAAGACATGTAATCGGTGAACCATTACTGTAAAGTTAGGTTTTGATTTTTGTTGCAAACCGTCTTAGCGTAAAACCTCGTTGTGGTTGTTTTGTGGGACTCCGGCGATTAAGTTCGCTTTTTGCATTCAGTTTAGCTTTCTCCCACGTCGTATTTTTCTTCAGAAGTCGTAGCTCTCGTATTAAATGTAGTTTTGCTATATTTCATGTTGTTGTCTAGCAAGCCACAACTAGCTAACGTGCGGCGTTGACTTATTTCAACGAACGGTAAGATGAGATGTGTGTTGTCAAAACATTTGACCATTTGATAATCAGATTTTTTTTACACTTATCGTAACACATACAATATATGCATGTTACACGGATGTCTGAACTTTTAAATGTATAGCTATTTATTATTTTCGTTTGTAATCGAAAGTTTGAGGATTTTTGAATATCATAATAGTAGCCACTGTCTTTTAACATTCAGTGATCTCGCTCTATAATGGCTGTACCATTCGTGGGTAAGTCCGAATAAAGGTTTCATTATTTGGGGTTGCCTTACCTATTTTTCCACCAAAGGAAAACCGGCACCACAAAAACACAACCCTCATTTGAATTCACACAGACGGATCTGAAAACCTGCCACGTATTGTCTTTATCACAATGACAGGAACGTTTTTTTAGGATTACTAAAGCAGGGTATAATTAGTTATTACAAACCCCTTTTCCCCTCTAAACTACTTTCCTAATTGCGTTGTTGAATATCAGTTCAAAGTCCAGGAAACGGACTTTATCCTTTAAATGTATTGCTATATGGTAGTTGATCTTTATCTGCCCTGTGCCTGATTGACTAATGATCATACTTGCTAATTATCTCGGGCATAGATCCAGTCATCAGGGCAGCAGAGGGAAGTTTTGTCAAATCAATTATAACATGCAACAACCGTAAAATCAACGTGGCAGGCTTCTCCTGTCAATTTTATGTTTCTCTGCCATAAGGGGAAAGTCTCTGAGTGTTTTGATTGGTCTTACCCTGCCTCGCAGTTCACAGGCGTTATCCTGCTGGCAGTCGGCGTGTGGGGGAAAGTCAGCCTCGAAGCCTACATCTCCCTGGCCACAGACAAGAGCACAAATGCGCCCTATGTTTTAATCGGAACTGGCGCCATCATTGTCATCTTCGGCCTTTTTGGCTGCTTCGCCACCTGCCGCGGAAGCCCCTGGATGCTCAAGCTGGTAATGTAGACATTAGCTTATTTATTTATCCTCTGGGAAGCAGCACGAGACCACCTGGGTTTTGACTGCTGTGCAACGCTGCAGTGGCCAAGAGGATTGCCCATGTCTGATGTTAGCCCCGTCTTCCCCTTAGTATGCCATGTTCCTGACGCTGGTGTTCCTAGCCGAGCTTGTGGCAGGCATCTCCGGATTCCTCTTCAGACATGAGGTATGGCACATCAACTGTGTGAACTGGTTCTTCTTGCGTGAAGTGTGTTGGTTTCATATACTTAAAAAATAAAATGAAATATTTGGAATTCTACTAAATTTGCGACGCACTCATCTATTATCTTTAGGTAACGTCAGGTAGCCGTTTTGGCTGCTGTTGGTTGACTCTAAATTTGACCGTGTCCCCTTCCCTTGCAGATAAAAGCAATACTTGGGGAAACCTTTGAAGTGGCTGTTCGTGATTATGACGGCTCCAGTCACAAGAGCCATGCAGTGGACACCATTCAGAGAACTGTAAGTTTACATAGACCTTCCTCTGGGCTCATTCGCATGCAGTTCAGGATACTTGGCGATATATTTATTGTGGAAGTGGAATATTTAAGTTATTGGACGGGTGGCGTGTTCAAACTCAAGGATGATTATGGATGGTGTAATTTTGTAAAAGATAACTATATGATACAATACTCTTACTCCATCCACTTTAGTGTAGTTACACCTGTGGGGGGGGGACTAACGCGAGTCTTTAATCTCATTAGTTAGGAGTGCTATGAAAGCCCCATGTTTTTTGACTGACTAACAAGCAAGCTGAGATCGTACTGTACACACCCGTCAGTCAGGCCCTTAAGATAATGATGCATCTTATTTGTAGAATCGCTTTTTTTAAACCTGAAGCACTTAACCTGGTTAAACACCAGGATACATCAGCACACTAAATAAATGAATAGAAAATGACAATTTTACAACGCATGACTGAGTGTGACCAAAGGATAAGTTACCACGGCAATGGCAACAAAAATGGAGCTGAGTAATGAGATGTGGAGGTCGTTGTTCCTCAAGGTTTTTTTTTCTTTCTACTGTGAGCCGGAGCTTTATTTTGGTTGGCCAAAAAGATCCAATTGAATTAAATGTTTAGAGGTCTTGCAAATCTCCAGAGGTCTTGGTGGGGTTTTTTTGGAGCGCAGATATTGTCGCGGAAATTCTAAGGCAAATCTCCTAGTGAGGTGAGACAGTCTTGAGACAAAGGCTACCAAAGACAGTTCGACACAATGTTTCGTACAGAATCAGGTTTTAATGTCGGCCGACAGGGTCTCTCCACCTCACGAGTGAGAGCAAGAGAGAGCGCCCCCCCATCATGGGGCTCACGCCATTCTTATACACATACAGAACACGTCATAATACAACAATACAATGGAAAAGTACAGAACCTTCTTTGCATTGACCAAAGCCCCCCTCTCTCGGAGGAGCGAGGTCAATTCAACCGTTTCCCCGGATGGGGCCTGAACCGCCAGACAGATGTAAGTCGAGAAATCTTTAACGGTTCCGAGGGAACACCTTATCTTGAGACTCCCACAGCTCTCATGGTCAGGCTGCTAGTCCACAGCTTAATGAGGCCTTGACAAAGATGTCAAACCTCGCCAGCAGAAACAATCCAACAGTGTATTATTGCATTTAATGTACGTTAAGAAAGAGACAGAAATCAAACATAATAATTTCCACAACAATATATAATCTGATATTGCTGGCATTGATGTGGGAGCTATGAACGGTGCTGGCTAAGGTGGTGAAGCTGACTTAGGTTGACCTAAAGGGTTTTCTCCTGGCGGCCATCGGCCTCTGCAGCTTCTGGGACACCTACGGGCCAGCAGTGCTGAAGTTGCTGTGTGTCCTCCGTCACCTGTGTGTGGTTTCTGTAGTTAGTGCTACCATTTTCAGTTTCCAATGAAGAAAGGGGTAATTGAAACTAGTTTATTTTAGCTGTTCAGGAACTTCTTTTGATGTAACCGGTCGTTTTCTTATTTGTTAGGGCACAACGGGGAAGCAGTGAGTCTCACTGATTAATTTGTAGTCTGTAAAACCGTAGTCTGAGTCAGTATTGACTACTGTAGCAGGAATAAGATTGTGGATCCAGGTTCCAGGTTATTTTTTATAATAGGTGTAATAATAACCCTGGCTTGGCAGAATGACACCACGGTAAAGTCAAGAATCAGCCCATTAAGTTTTCCAGCCATATGAGCGTCCAAACTCTCAGGACCGCTAATCGGTTATCAGCAATGTCAAGCATACAGTAACTTGCGTATGAAGGGTAGCTGTTATCAACAAAACGGGAATAAAGGAATGCACAGCTCGGGACAATATTTTCAGCATTTTGCATGCCTTGCTAGATTCGGTCTGCAGAAGTCTTACGGTCAATGTATGCATATTATTTTAACAGATCGAAATTGGCACTTTTCAATTCATTTTGGTGAACAACGGTTATGTTGTGGTATCCAATGCGTGGTTATCAGTGAACTTTGTTTTCCCGCCACCCTTGCTTTTTGAGGCCGTGATGGGTGAGTAGGAAATCTTTCTGTTCTCGGCACTGTTGACCCATGCCCGTGGTTCGTGCAGTTGAGGTGTTGCGGTGTGAAGAACTACACCGAATGGACGGCCACCAGTTACTTCAACAAGAGCGGCATCCCCATGAGCTGTTGCCGGGACACTACCAGCTGCTCCCCTGAAAGCCTGAAGGATCCAGACACGGCTGCCAAGGAGGTGTACAACACGGTGAGCGGGTCACCTGCTAGCCGGTCCTAAACCCGGGATGTCACAGAGGGAGAACATTAGGAAGTGGGTGCTTGTCTATTAATACCAGGCACCGTTTTAAGACTTTGAGATGGTGTTTTGTAGTGATCGTATCAATGATAAAAAAACTATGAGCTTAATGTGATACGGGGGGGGGGGCGATTGCCTTAAATCGTTAGATGGTTGTGGAAGAATCAAGCCGTGCATCAAACTTTCCTGTTCTGCTTCTGTGCTTGCACTTCGCTCCCCCTTAATGAGAAATATCCTCATTTCAGTAATGGCAATGCTTCTCTTTATTTAAACCCCATTTGAAACTATTATTAAACAGCATTGCTATTCACAGGTGTACTCGGTTACATATTTAGTTTGCATAACGTCAACAAAAAAACGGGTAGGGTTTTAGCAGAACTATTTTAGTTTTTTAAAGCAAAACTTATTTAGGAAAAATATATATAACTATTATTGTTTTATTTTTTTATTCCCTCACCCCCACTCAATCCACAAATTTGTGACCGCTTATTGCGATTATGATTATGAAGTGTTTGTGGTATGCCTAACTCTCCTTCACCTCTTCCTAAGGGCTGCTTCTTGCTGGTGACTAATGTGATGGAGTCTAATCTGGGCATCATTGCAGGGATTTCCTTTGGAATCGCTTTTTTCCAGGTACGTGCATCGCAGGGTCTTCTGCGTCACACTGTGAGTAGTACATGGAAGTTCTGGTTTATCCGGTTTATAATAAAGCTTGAAATCCTTCTGAGTGGTTCATCAAATGATAAAGGTTATATCAGTTATGATGTATCACTGCATATCATTTTAACAGCTGGAGGATCTACCAAACTGAGAATAAGAAACAACATCCACGCTGAATCTTTTAAACCATATTTGCAATAATAACTGATATATTGACTCTTTCTGGTTACCATGGTACTGTCAAGGTATTCCAGAATTTGGCCAATAAAAAGTTGCAAGGTTTTCGTCCCTGCTGACTGTCAAACCCCAGAAATTTCTGAGGAATTGTTTCGTTTTAAATATAATTTATAATTAAATTTAGCACAATATCAAAGAATAATCGTGGTGCTGTGGTGGTGAAGTAATGAAGGGAGGCCTTGCTTATGAATATTCGGAATAAATTAATTAAATACATTTAGTCTTCATCATAATGTGTAATTAGCGCCGGTTGGGTACTGTTTTATTTTACATATGCATCTTGCCTAGTCAGAGAGCCACCGTGGAAGCAGCGATATGGGATGCCCTCTTATTTGTGACATTTCCTGCGTGTTCAAAGGATGTTTTTCTCACTGTCGCCTGTTTTAGAAATCTAGAAAGAGATGCAAATCTTCAGCCTTCTCCCCCTAGGTTTGTCGCTCTCTCTCTTTTTGTTCTTTGTAAACTGGGTACGGCGTTACCTTTGCTTTTCATTCCGCGGTGCATTATCATTTGATTCTGGGGGGGGGAAGCCGCTCCTGAATTTCAGGCCGTTAATGGAGCTGAGGAGGTATTGGCCGTCAGTGTTCGACGCCTCAGCCAGCGTCCGCGCTTTGCATCTGAGTTCTGAGTGCAACTTTGGTTTGAGCTCGCAGACCATCTCAACCTTCTTCCCTTTTTTCTCTCTCTCTCTTGAAAAATTTGTGTGGCTACACTTTGTTAACCCGCTAAGTACTAGTTGTTTTTCAGTCTTGGTTCTGACAGGGACTGACGTATTCATTCCGATGACAGTTTACACTGAACGGCTAACATTATATAGATATCCAGACCATAAAACTAAAACCACAAATAAAAAACAAAACAAAAAAACCTGGGTGTAGGGGGTTACACCGGATTTCTGACCAGACAAGAAACCAGACATTTGCAGATTTAAATCAAGGATGGAGAATTGCTGTTTTACCCTTAACCTGTCTTCAGTAAAATAGTTGAGGATAAGAGCATCTGCTAAAAGAAATGTTATTTAAAAACAATAAAATCATGAGTCTCACTGAAACCTGAACCGCATATTCATGAAACAGACACTGACTCATTCATTTTATTTTTTGCGGTCTGGGCATCTGAATAACATACTTCAATTAGGAAGTAGATTCATCTCGTCCTAGCCGTTTCCCTTCGAGCGACCCATTCTTTTACACACTTCAGGCTGAACATCCCCAAGAGAGGTTCAGCGCCAATTGAAGAAGAGGCCCGTCCCTCTCGATGGAACTGAGCCCTGTCCATTTCCACCCCAGCTCTGCCCACTGTGCGCCGCCGTGCTCTCCCGATCACGACAAAACGGGCCAGATTCGAGCCTGCGAAGCCCAGCTTATAGGGCACAGTCTGTGCTTGTGCAGGCCCCTTTATTCACTGAGCAACTCAAGAGCCCAGAATGGTCATTCTTAAATAAGAACTCGTGCTGCTCACACATCATTTTTTCCACGTTGAAATCAAATCTAAATAAATAAATATTTGCGTATTAATTAAACTGGGTTTTAAAATTTTATAATAACGAATATGTTTTTTGTATTGTTTTCCGTTCGTCTTGCTTTGTACCTACATAACCAGAGCAGGATAGCACAGGTGGTCCCTAAAGTAGCTGACTCTGCTAAAGTAAGATTTAAGAAAACACATTCTCATGTATGGAGCATAAATAATAAAAAAAATAATTAAAAATAAAAAAAGTAAACTGTATGTAGCTGTCCTAAGGGGAGATAGAAACATGTGCAGTAGATCTGGGCTGCTGGACAAGTGAACTGTCAGGAACTGTGAGCTTCATGTTAGTGTAGGAAAATAAATCTCGACTGAAACCATAAAAAGAAGGTAGATGTATGATTATCATGTGTTATCCATGCTAGGAAGTGTGGAAGCGGCAGGAAAGAAAAAAAGAGAAAACTGTAAACCGGGCCAAAACTTCAAGTCTCAGCAGTTAGAATGCCTCAATTCCGCTCCAGGAAATAACATGCAATCTTCATGTTCAAGGGCTGTATCTTCACTGGATAGTCACATGGAGGATCAAATGAGGTCCGTTCTCCTGAATGGCCACCAGATGTACCTACCCTCCACCCCATGGAAAATGAATGTATTAGGTTAAGGTGGAGAGTCCAGTGTAATAGAAAAAGTCATTAGAGTATGACCAGATGGCACAGTCCACTCAGATGAGACAGTTGTTGCCCCTGAAGGGAGAGGGACTGGTGGCGTAATCTCTGTGTGTGCACAGAGATGTAATAAGCTGAATAAAATACGCTTTCACTGGACCTCATTCCCCTGGATCCAGGTAATGAGATGTTATGTGACAACATACACACACACACACACACATATATATATACATCATAATATCATATTACATTTTTCATATTCTATTCATTTATACGTAACATCCTAAAAACGCTGACGTGTGACAAGGAATAACACTGTTGGGATTTCCTAACAACATACCCTACACTTTAAACAGCATTTGCCCACATTACTAGCCGTACAATAAAACATATAAACTAACGCAGAAATGGGTCCCATCTTTCTGTTTTAGTTTCTCACTTCTTGACTTACGCATTGTCGCCCTAAAAAAATCAAAAATAAAATGAATGGCAACAATACATTTATTTGGTAAAACATTTGTACCATGTGATTGTCCCCAATTTTTTTTGTACTTGGATGATGGAATTAACTCCCGGGAGAGATGGCCACCCTGTTACATCATCATCATGTCTCATTTCATGCCCACTCCATACCGGTAGCAGAGAGATGTGTTTCGGTAGGTCTTGTTTGCTCTCAAAGTACATCTGATTTATGCTCGACGGCTTGGAATCAATTAGAAATTTATGCAATTAATACTGAAAGGCCAAAAAGAAGCCTCAGCGGACCGGGGGGGGGGGGGGGGGGCAAACA